>BPLR01017092.1:0-35357 GCA_021605095.1 Caerostris extrusa | reverse complement strand
ATTTAACTTTCACGGAGTTAAGCTAATTTGATGTCAGCTGTGGATTGTCACATAATTGTATACTCAGAAAATAAAACTTGTTTTCTGAAGTATATCAGTTACGTTAAAAGCCAATGTCTTCAACTTGACAATCCCAATAGCGTTTTATTTCATTTTTGGTTTATGAATCTTACCTGGAATAATCTATGCATACTAATATCAATATGTAATTTATTTCTTAAACTATGATAATGAAATCTTTTATTTCACATTCTGCAGCATAATTAATAATGCATATCCTTTGGCATCGGTTTAAATAACGATTTAAACATTTTCCAAGATACTGTGTATTAAACGCGACACATTCATGTACCACGTTAAAACAAAGTCATTTATTCTGCAGAAAATGATCCTAAAATTAAAATTAGAGTCTTTAAAGCGTGCATCTGGAAGTTTGGAGTTTAATTAAAACTCGCTGCATTTAAAAATGCTTTGATTTAATGGGAGGTCCGTGAATAGGTAAACAGGATGCAAAGCAATTCATTTAATCTCCGAGATACTCTGATCACGGCAAGATAGGAGGGCCTCTGACATTTTTTAATTTTTAATTTGAAATGAACTGAAACGTCCAACACCAATCTTACTCCAGGAAAATGGCCACAGTAAATATTTTCGACTAATTCGATGGCGTCAGTTTGGTATCAAAGGAATAAATTAATCGAAATATTTAAGCCAGTGTTTTATACAGATATTAAAAGTTCGTTTTTTAAACTTTTATGATTAATCCTGATGGAAATTCTTTTCTATTCTCAAGTATTGAGTCTAACTTATAAAATTGTGGATATTTTCTTTGTTAAAGGGTTTGTTTAAAGTGCCTCTTTTATTAGTACTTAAAGATGTTTTCTAAGTGCTTAAAAAATGGAGAAAAATAAAATTACTTACAAGAAAATAAAATTTAAATTTAAAAATATTAAATAGAATGTACTTATCTAGTTAGCAAAGAAAACTATTTAATTTACAAACTTAAATATGTATGGAAGCATTTTAAGTATTTATTTTTTATTATAAGTTATATTTCTATATTAATATTTCGTGAAATAATGTTTCTATAAGTATGTTATTTCTATAATAGTTAATTATTTTTTAAAAAATGTATTTCAAGAAAATAAAATTTAAATTTAAAAATAATAAATAATATTCCTAGAAATACTAGTTAAAAGTTTTTCATCTTTTTTTCAAGAGCTTCTGAATATGCATAGAAATCAGTCTGTTTTTAAGTATTTATTTGTGCTATTGAAGTAATATTTCTATATTAATATTTAATTAAACTAAAAGTTTTCTTTAAACAGTAATTTTTCATAATATTAAAATATTTTTTTAATTTTACTTATATCATTTAATTTTTCTATTGCTATTTAATAAAACTCATTTAGGAAAGTCAATTAAACTTAATCAATATCAAATTCAAAAAGAATTGACATTGATAAGAAAAAATTTAAACCGCAGGTCCTTTGTCTAATATGACTGTAGAGCGTCCTTGCACGTAGGGTTGACAAAACCTACCCCGTAAAAAAGAAAAACACTTCATGTTTCGCATTCTGCTTAGGCAGCGCGTCTTGGCCCACCATGGGCTGTTGGCCATTGAAGTTGAAGATAAGAAAACTCTGATTAAATGAAATACCAAATATTTAACAAAAGTCGATTGTTCTATATGGGAATTTGTTGCACCAATGGAGAAAGAAGATGTATAAAAGAATAAGGCCATCTTTTTCCCTTAAATTTATCGACAAAAATATATTCATATTTAACATTTTTTTTTCAGTACAATGCAATTAAGCTAAGGACAAATCAATTGAGAATGACCAAGTTATTTTATGAAGTATACACCAAAGTTACGTTACAACTAATGACTTCAAATTTTTCAAATCTATAAGCGTTATATTTTATTATTGGTTTATGAATCTTAGCTGAATAATCTATGTACGCTAATTTCAATATGTAATTTACGTTCTTCGTTACTGTGATATTAAAAATCTTTTATTCACATTATGCAGCATATATAATAATGCATATCCTTTGGCATCGCTTCAATAACGATTTAAACATTTTCCAAGATACCATGGTGTGAAACATGACACATTCCATGCAACATTAAAACGAAGTCATTTATTCTGCTGCAGAAAGTGATCATAAAAAATTAAATGTAACAAAAGATTTCAGTATCATACTAACTACTACTACATCACACAACATCACTGTGCCTAGAGCTGAGTTGCTCCTTTATAATGTGGGAATAATATGGGTAAGAAGTCTATTGGGCTCTGAGACGCACTACGGTTATATGAGACCGAATATACAGTTTTTTAAAGTTGATTCCGAAATACTACAATCATCCATGACAGCGCTGATTCGAAACCCGAAACCTGGGCACCGTGCACCAGAACGCTAGCTATTTAGTCATCAGGCCCCAGTATCATAGTAACAGACATAATTACATATTAAAAATTAGTGTGTATAGATTATTCCAGGTATGATTCATAAATCTATAATATAAGCAGGCCTGATGGTCAATTGGTTGCAGCTACGCGCTTTGGCACAACAGGAACCAGGTTGGAATGCTGGCTGTGGCATAGATGTTTGTTAGTGTTTCGGAATCGCTTTAAACTGTATGTCTCAGTCTGTTTAGCCCTCTTCTGTACAAGACGACTGTAGAGCGACAAACCAAAACGCATAATAAAATACAACGCTTATAGAGTTTCGATTCAAAGTCATTGATTGTGACGTAACTGGTATATATTTCTCAAAAATAACACTTGTTTTCTGAAGTAAACACCAGTTACTGACACTCCAATGACTTCTGGTATCCCCATGAGCGTTGTATTTTATTATTGGCTTATGAATCTTACCTGAATAATCTATGCACTCTAATATCAATACGTTTAATTTATGTCTTCGTTACTATGATACTGAAAGCTTTATTTACACATTATGCAGCATAATTAATAATGTGCATATCCTTTGGCATCACTTAAATTAAGATTTAAACATTTTCCAAGATACTGTAGTATTAAACACGATACCTTCATGTAACATTCAAACGAAGTAGTTTTATTCTTCAGAAAATCATCATTATAAAATTAAAGTATGCATCAGAAAGTCTGGAGTATAATTAAAAACGCGCTGCATTTAAAAATATTTTGATTTATGGGGAGGTCTTTCAGGAATAGAAAAACAGGATGTAAAAAGCAATCCATTTAACCTCCGAGGTAATTGATACCACGGCAAGATAGAGAGGCCCTGAGATTTAATTTTTAATTTGAAAATGAACTGAACGTCATAATAATCTTACCCAGGAAAATGTCCACAGGAAATATTTTCGACTCAATTCGATGGCGTCAGTTTGGTATCAGAGAATGAATGAATCAAAATATTTACGCTTCGGGTGTTTTATATGGATATTAAATTCGCTTGTTACGAAAGAAATTAAAATTTGTTTTTAAATTTTTAATTTTTTAATCCTGATGGAAAATGATTTTTTTTTTTTCTTTGAGTATTGAGACTAATTATAAAAAATGTTTAGATTTTTTTTGTTAAAGATTTATAAAATGCCCTTTTTAAGTACTTAAAAAGAAAATAAAAGTACTCCAAGAAAATATTTTCAAATTTAAAAATAAGTTAAGTAATGTAACTAAGTAACTATTTGCTTACAGTTAAGGGAAATTATTTGTTTTTCTAACTTGAATATACATGGAAGCAATTAAGTTTAATATTTTATTAATGCAATATTTTCTATAATATTTTTTTAATTTTCGCTCCAAGAAAATAAAATTTAAAAAATAACAAACAATGACTTATTTAGTTTAGTAAAGAAATTTTTTAAACTTGAATATGCATAAAAGCATTTTAAGTATTTATTTTTTTTTATTAAAGTAACATTTCTAAATCAATATTTTATTAAAATAATATTTTTATACATAATATTTAATTATTTTTTTTTAAAATTTTATTCCAACAAAATAAAATTTTAATTTAAAAATAACGAATAACATAGTTATCTAGTTAAACTATTTTAATGATTTTTTTCAAACTTGATTCTGCATAAGCGTTGTAAGCATTTTTTTTGTTAAAGAATATTTCTATACAATTTGATATTTCTTTTAACTAGTCAAATTGAAATTTTTTAAAAAATTATATTTCGCCATATCTTAGTCTTAAATTTACGTTTTAAAATGCTAGGATAGAACATGGAATACAATAGAAATATCCAAAAACACATGATCAAAATAAAAGTTATTTTTCTACAAAATTGATTTTAAAAATTAAATATTGTTGTAATAATTTATACGTAGGTATATAAAAAAAATCATTAATTGAAATATCGTACTCAAATTTTTAAAGTTTGGACAAATTTTTCGATACTTTATACGGAAATAAGAAATAAATTCTTTGCCTTTACTTAAAATATTTGAGAAATCGGTACCTATTTAATAGTAATTTAAGTTAATTCCGAACTAATTATTTGATCTGCTTTTTTTTACTTAATCTTACCCAGGAAAAAAAAATATAATTTTCTTTTGACTCTTTTTGATGTTATGTCTGTTTTTTTTTCTTGCCTTACCAAATTTTTCCCTTATCTTTAGTCCAATATTCCTGACTCTTCTTACCGATTTACTCTCAGAATTAAAACAAAATGTGCAAATACAATAAACATGTTAAAAATGGGAATAATCTACTATCTGAATTCCTTCTAATTTAGATACCTGGTTTAAAATAATTAAAAAGTTAACTTTATAAAAGGGAATTGAAAGGCAGAAATTAGTATGATTAGCATCTGTTTTTGGCTTTTATTGAATAAAATACAGACTTAAAGAAAAAAAAACCTAAAAAAATGAGTTTTAAGTATATGCTCCAAGATTAAGCAGATTACCTTTCAGATTAGAGCAGATTACTAATTTTTTTAAGAAGATTACTTTTTAGATTAGGAGCGTTAATGCAGTACCTTTTCTAATCAAATTCGCTACAGAGGAGACGGCAAATATCTGCAATGACGGAACCTGGAAAGGCCAATGTCTAGCGGTGTGTGCCATAGGTTTAAGGTTTCAGTCCCAGCGGTGCCATGGATGTTTGTTCTAGAGATTTGAAAATCCACTTTTAAACTGTAGGTCCCGGTAAAACATGATCGTAGAGCGTTGCAGAGGTAGTTTACTTAGCACCGCGTCCGTAAATTTATCTTCGAAATACACGAACCTCCTGGGTAGTGCTGAGTGAGTAACGTCGGTGAAGCGTTTGCTTTAAGGCCTCCAAGACAATTGTCTAAAGTGTTTGCTCACCTGCATAAGAACAAAAAAACATCTGTTCATATTTAACCTTTTTTTTTTTTCAGTGGTACGATGCAAGTAAACTAAGGGCACATCCTCATCAAATCAATTAGAGAATGACCAAGTTATTTTATGAAGTATACACCAGATATGACGAGCCAATGACTTCAAATAGGCAAATCATGAAATTATAATTTATTATTGTGTTATGAATCTTTTCTGAATAATCCATGCACTTCTAATATCAATTCATAATTTATATTTTCATAACTATGATACCAAAACTTTAATTTAAAATGCAGTATAGTTAATAATGCATATCCTTTGGCATCACTTAAATTACGATTTAAACACTTTTCCGAGATACTGCGGTAGGAACCACGATACATTCATGCAACGTTAAAACAAAGTCATTTATCCTACAAAATGATAAAAAATTAAAATTAGAGTCTTTAAAGTATGCATCAGGAAGTTTGGAGTTTAAATTAAAACACGCTGCATTTAAAAATGTTTTGATTTATGGGGAGGCTTTCCATGAATAGATAAACAGGATGCAGCAATTCATTTAGCCTCCGAGGTAATTTGATACCACGGTAAGATAGAAGGCCTCTGACGTTTAATTTTAATTTGAAAATGAACTGAATGCAATATTAATCTTACTCCAGGAAAATGTCCACAGGAAATACTTTCGACCAATCGGTGCGTCAAAGTTTGGTAGCAGAGGAATGAATGAATCAAAATATTTACGCTTGGGGTGTTTTATACAGATATTATTTTTTGTAGTCTTTTAATATATAATAAGATAATATTTTGCAGTCTTTTTATAATATTTTCTTTAATCTTTTATAATATTACCTTGTATATTTATAAGGTAAAAACCATAAAAAGGTATTGCAAGTTTTCTGTCAGTGTCATGGATATTTGTAGTGGCTTGAATCCCCTTTAAATAGTAGATTCCGATCTAATATGACTGTAGAGAGTTGCACGCAGGTCGGGCGAATCTACCCTGTAATAAAACGACTCCTGTCTTGAAATCTGACACACCATGGGGCTGTTCCGCCAATTAAGAAGTATGTGTAAAAGAATAAGGCCATATTTACCCAAATGTATTAATATTACTATTACTACTAATTAATAATTAATAATAACTAATAATTAATAATGCATATCCTTTGTCATCTCTTAAATAACGATTTAAACATTTTGAGATAACATTGCGGTAGGAAACATGTTACATTCATGTAACATTAAAACGAAGTCATTTATTCTGCAGAAAATGATCCTAAAATTAAAATTAGAGTCTTTAAAGCGAGCATCAGGAAGTTTGGAATTTAATCAAAACTAGCTACATTCAAAAAATTTTTGATTTATGGGAGTCTTTCATGAATTTTAAATCCAGTTTAAGATATTCATAAACTCCAAGGTAATATGATAGCGGGCTGATAACCAAGACTAGCGCCTCTGACATTTAAGGCTTTTGAATTTGAAAATGTTTGGAGTTAAATTAAAATTACTCCGTGATGTTCAAAAATGTTTTGATTTCAATTCGAGGTCTTCCATGAATAGATAAACAGAATGTGAATCAAAATATTTAGCCTCCGAGGTAATTGATATTACGGTAAGATAGGAAAGATATTAAAGTTTAATTTTTTTGAAATTTTAATTTTTAATCTACTGATGGAAAATGTTTTTTAAATATTTTCGTGTAATTATAGTGGCGTCAGTTTTGTTTTTGGAATGAATTTAATGCCCTTTTTAAGTGCTAAAAAGAAAACAAAATTACTCCAAGAAAATAAATTTTTTTAAAAGATATTAAAACTTTTTTTAAAAATTGTTTATGATTAATTTTGATGAAAAAAATACCTTATTTTCTTTAATATTGCGTCTAATTATAAAAGATTATATTTTCTTTGTTTAAATTTTTTTTTGCATTAAAGTTTTTTTTAAGTACAAAAAAGTAGAAAATAAAATTTAAATTTAAAAATAAAAACAATATACTTATCTAGTTAAAGAATCAATTTTTTTAATTTCAAATTTGAATTTGCCTAGATATTTAAAAGCATTTATTTTTTAATAAGCAATATTCAATATTTCTACATCACTTTTTGAACCTTAGAGCTATGAGTTGCCCCTTTTTAAAATTGGGAATGATGTGGGTATGTTAGTCTTCTGATCGGGCTGGGGCATGATGACGTTCTGTGGTCTCATGCCCTCTGGCTTTAAAGTGGATTCAGAACCAGATTCAAATCCTGGTGATGGCATGGATGTTTGTTGATGTTTCGGAATCTATTAAACTGTAGGTCCCTGTCTGTTTAGCCTCCTGTGCACAAGAAGACCGTAGAGCGACAAACCAATCTATAAGGCTTTAAACTGTCATAGAGATATAGCATGGAATAAAATTTTAGTCATTGAACCTGTCATAATAACTGGTTATTTTCAAAAAATAACATTTACAAGAAGTATAACATCAGTTACGTGGCTGTAAGACAATTTCTAAATCAGGTACAAAAAAATGAGAGTTGTATTATATTTTTGGTTTGGATAAATTTTTGATACATTAATCAGAAATAAAAATAATTACTTTGCTTTTACTTAAAATATTTGACAGTAAAATCCCCGTAACTTAACAGTAATTTAATAAATAAATTACCCTATTGATACCCTATTTTTTTTTATACTATGCAACCTAATTAATAGCCTATGATGAAAAGGATTATTTTAAATTCTTCTTTTGTTATGTATAATGTTTATTTTTTTCCTTGCTTTACTAAATTTTTTTCCCTATCTAATTTCATCTTCTATTCCTTACTCTTTTCTTACTAAATTACCCTCGAATTGAACATAGACAAAAATGTTATAAATTAATACTTCTACTATCTGAGTCCATCTAATTTAGAGCGTGATTAAAAATCATTTCAAAAGGTAATTTATAAAGTGCGGCTAAAATTAGTTGGATTAGCATCAGTTTTGATTGGTATTGAGCAAATACAGAATTCAAGAAAAAATCTTAAAAATAAGTTTTTATATTATCGATGACAATTTGGTACTTTTCAAATTAGGGTTAGCTTTAATGGAGTATCTAATCTAATTAAATTCCTACAAAGAGACGGTAAATATGTGCAATGAGAGGACCTGAATTGCCGAGTTCTGGAGCTCGGTACCACAGGTTTTTCGGGTTCGGGTTTCGGTGGTGGCTTGGATGTTTGTAGTGGTTCGGAATCCACATTGAACTGTAGGTCCTATCTAATATGATTATAGAGCATAGAGCTGACAACTCTACTGTGTAAAAAAACTATCTCCTGTCTCTAAATCTGCCAGTAGACAACGGCCTTCACCCACCATGGGGCTGTTGCGCCAATGAACAAGAATACATCTTTTTTTTTTTGTGTGTACAATACAATTGATATACATTTTTCTGAATAAAAATTTAGTATTATTCCGGGAACTCCAATTCAAAGTTCTAAAATATCAACCGAGCTTTTACAAGGACAAAAATTAATTAGAAAAAATATTAATAATGTAAAATCATTAATAAGCTTGAAAGAAAATAAATAAATAAGAATCATATATATCAGCGATAAATTCAGTTCGGAATCGACTTTAAACTGTAGGTCCCTGTCTAATTAGCTCAAAGTGTGCACAAGATGACCATAGAGAGACAAATCGAACCAGTGGGTGCTAATCCTTAAACACAGGGGCACAGGTTCGTTTTCAAAAATAAAGAATGAGTTAGTATTAGCTTTGTAAAAACGGCAGTTTAGCTTAGTGGAAGAGTTTCGAACAGTGACATGCAGATGAACAGAGATAGTCTTCCAGCCGGGAGTGGATGTTCGTCGGAAAAGGGATCTAAGACTGACAGCTTAAAAGAGGACATCCAACGATATTTCATGTCTTTCCGCAAAAGAACAAATGAAGAAAATATATGTTTGTGTGGCGGAGAAATAATAATCGGAGATTTTCCAGATGTTCCTTATGCGGTTTGGTTTGGTTTATCGCTCTACGGTCATCTTGTGCACACTTTGGGCTAAACAAACCGGGACCTACAGTTTAAAGGGGATTCCTTACCGTTAACAAGCGTTCATGCTTACACCAGCATTCGAACCTGAAACCTGGCGGTGGTATGAATACAAAAGTCAGAGCCATTGACAACCAGGCCGCATTTAGGCTTTAAATCACTAGGTTTCAAACCTAAAGTCTAGATGCCAAAGGCCAGACGCTAGCCACTTGGCCACCAGGCCACGTTCCTTGTGAGGTGAAATGAAGCGTTGAGTACAGAAAAGACACAGTTCCTCACCTGCACTACAGTAGGTATCGGAATCATTCGAAGATGAGGAGGAATCTTCGAATGTTTCACTTCCGAGTCTTCTTCCTTGCACCAAAGCCCGAGATTCGAATCCTTTGATAGTAGCATTATTTCGACCTGCTGCCAATTCCATCGTCGTAGGAACAGATATCAGATTCCTTCAAATTCTTTAGCAGTCCGATTACGCAATGTTCGAGATAAATTTGAGTAATATTATGATTTACACATTCCTTTTGGTATATCACTAATCTTGTCGTTTCTGTTAATTTTACTAGGAGTGAATAAGATCGAATTTCTTAATGAAAGTAGAAGTCTGATTTCTGTGTGATTCTGTTGCCACTGCATTCATTGAAGAAGGGTAGGGTTAGAATAGTGTAATATAAATATATTTTATATTAAGATGTATTTTATTTCAGTCATATGTTAACCGTTCTATTACTTGTATTTATTGCCTTTTACGCGTGTTTTTAATTGCTAGTTAACAACTCTGTTCCCTTTCTGAAGTGTCACAGAGCAAGCTCTGCTTGTTAGCAGCTCAATCATCCTTTTCAACGTTTTAATTATAATTTCCTATTTTCTCTTTTAAGTACATTATGTCTATGTTCGTATTCGCCTTCTTTCTTAAAATCTTATATTAATATTAATAAAAAATAAACAGATAAAGAAATATGGCATTGCAATTCAATAGGCAGAGACCAAAGGCAATGTTTTCAATAATCAAGGATATTAAGAGTGTGGTTACGGAACAGCCAAGAGCTTCGCTTATCCTTCAGTGGATCTGTTAACAATTCTGTTATTTTGATATTATAAACTTTTGAAATGTTATTTTAAAGTCGAATATTTTCATTAGAATTCTTATGATAAAACCTCTTAATTTTGCACTTATTAACTATAATTAATATATTAATAACTAATTTGTTTTTCTGCTCTTATTAACATATAAAGATAATATTAACAGATGTTTGAACATTTGTACTGAATTATTCACTGTACCTTTTCGTAATTATTGGCTCTAACAATACAAATTAAACTATATTTTTTAACTTATTATTTCGTGTATTTGTTTCAGATGAATGTATTCCTTAACTAAATTTAGTCTGAAGGCTTTCGAACTTGTTTTGATAAATGTGGTAATGTTGATTTATAATTAAGTTAGTGCATCATAGTAAATACATTTTATTAGTATTACATTGTTATGGTTTGGTTAATGCAGTTTATAATAATTTCAGTAAATTGTGTAGTTGTGGAGATATTTTTCGTGTTTCATGAGATATCACCAACACAGATAACAAAATTGTCTTGATCACACAATCTCAAATGACTTTGGAACAACAATTAATGTAACGTAACTTCATTAAGCAACAAGATCTGCTACACCACATCACTGTGCCTAGACCTGAGTTGTCCCTTTACAGTTTGAGAATGATGTTTGTGAGAAGTCTTTATTGGGCCCTGTGACGCTCCAAGGTTATACAAGACAGGGACCTACGGCATAAAGTGAAATCGGAACCACTACAAACATCCATGGCACCGCCGGGAATCAAACCCGAAACATAGTGAGCTATACTGAAGCTATACGGAGCGCCAGAGCGCTAGGAACTCGGTCATCAGTTCCCCAGAAACATGATCTAACCCTGTCCTACTAAAATTCACTGAAACAGCAAGCTTAGTGCTATACCTTAGAGGAATACTTAAAATCCTATCAGCGGCTTGATGACCAATTGGTTAGCGCTCTGGCCTTTGGTACCACAGGCTTTTAGGTTCGAATCCTGGTGGTGGCATAGATGTTTGCTAATATTTCGGAATTCCCGTTAAACTGTAGGTCCCGCTCTAATTAGCCTAAAGTGTGTACAGAATGACCGACCAACCAAACCATACAAAATCATATTACTCACAGATAAGCTGATCTCTCTATATAATCGGACTGTTAAAGAATTTGAGTTTGAAGACAATCGGATATCAGTTCTTTCGACGATGTAGTTGGCCAATAGGTCGAAATGATATCGCTGTCCTTGGAGTGACATCTTGGAGTGAAAATGTTTCTGTGCAATTATTATGTCTTCACCTCACTCTCATCCTTCTCACAGTGTAGATGAATCCCTTCAAGTTTCACGTCTGATTGCGAGTCTCTCCATGATGATAATCTGTCTCGATCTTGACGATGATCAACTTACTCCTGTCTTCTTTTCTCGTAATTTTGTTTTCTCCTTGTTTTTGTATTTACTAGATTTTTTGGTTGTTATTGTTGTTGATGCGTTGATGCTCCTGTCTCGATGTCACTATCACTTTCTATCATGTGCTCCTGCTCTTTTTAGATGAATGTTCTTTGGATACTTATTTACCCCAAAGGTCTATATGCTCAACCTTTGGTTGAAAACGTTTTCGACTGCTTAACACAGTCAGAAAAAAAAAAAGTGTACCGTTTCGGAATCAAGTGTGGATTTTTTTCTTGTACAAGAGATAACTGGAATAACTCAGTTATCGCTTCCTTGCCACACAAACCTGTAAATCATTGTTTAAAAAAATTTAGGAATCATTTATCAAACTGAATATATAAAAATATTATTGCTGAAAAATTTAAAAACAAATTTATAGAATATATATATAGTAAATTATACACATATTAAAATGTTTATTTTAAGCATGTATTTTTTCTCCATTTATAAGCTTAAAAATTCTGAAAGCATTTCATTTTATACCGTTCCATTTAAACTCAATGAATTTTCTGAAGGAAGGTCACAGCGGCAATTTTATTATGTTGAATTATAATATAAGCTGAATTATAATATAAGCTGAAACAAAGTTCAACAAATGCCCAATTCACAAAAATTACTAAAGTGCATTAATCCATTAATACCACCATAACATTACAAAAAAGGGGAATCTTCTATGTTGTGATCGTTAATAATCTAACACTGTATCCGCTTTTTTTATCTGGTATTATATAAAACATCTTCTTCTTGATTGGCGCAACAGCCCCATTGTGGGACAAGAGCATCTGTTTACTGGCAGATTTCAAGACAAGTTTCCTTTTTACGGGTAAGTCCATAAGGCCTAACGCTTTACTGCCATATTAGACAAGGGGGACCTGATGGCCGAGTGGCTAACGCTGTAGTGCTCGCTACCACAGTCTGCGGGTTCGAATATCGGCAATTAATTTAATTAATTAGTTAATTAAATAATTTAATTAATTAACAAGAATGAACGTATAAATCGAAGCTATAAAACAAAATAATTTTTATAAACAATATAAAAGTCGTTAATAGGTGCAAAAAAAATTTTATTAATTAAATGATTATTTTGGTGTCCTAAATTGTCGTTAGATAGGAATTGTATAACATAACCTTGTTAACTAAAATAAAAAGAATATTCCTTCTCCAATAAACAATTTCCACAATAAATTATCTTCTTGTAACATATACCTATTTTCCCCTACAAGCCGTAATATATCTAAATACAAAGCTGGTCGCAAGTAATATACTATGTTTTATATATGCAATAAACCTATTTCTTTTTTGTGAAAAACCGTATGCTGTTCCCGATATATATTTTCCCCTACATTTAAAGCAAGCAAAATACGAAAAAAAAAAAAAAAAAAAATACAGAAATGAAATCTACTTTTGGATGTGAACTCTTTCGTCTTTTCGGAAAACATCCATTTCCTTTTGAGCCAGAATTCATTGAGCGAAGTGTTGCCACTTATTTCACTCCCACCTACATAAATTCATTCTTGTTGTTCAGCCATTTCAATATTGGACTCATTTTACAAACATTTTTTTTTATATATCTTTAAAATCTCAGGAAATGTATGGACGTTTTACTGCCAAACAGCAAACAAAAGACCTTATAACCGAAAATATCTCAAGAGAAGAAAGAATATGTTATTCTTTGTTTATGATAAGCATCAACATTCATTTGCATTTTATTTATTTTTTTTTTTAAAAGGGAAATGCATCCAGAACTTTTATTTGTTGGGAAATAAATTCTCGTGTCTTGTAATGTAAGCTTTTCTTTTAAAAGTCTGTTTTTAATCTATAAGGGTTATAAAAGTTATACTTATTCTCAACCGACTCGTACCTCAGTGGCAACGCGCGCCGTTAATGAGCCTTAGGGTTGCGGTTCAATCCGCTGGCGACTTTGTTGTGGACACTGTTTCAAAAAGCGTGGAGACCCGATGGCGTTTCTGATGATCGGCATCTGTCTCGTGAATCGGACTGCCTGGTGGCACAGGGATCTGGGGTACCGAGCGCCAGAGGATAGCCATTTTCATTACAAAGGTCTGGTCAAATATATTCGGACCTGATGGCTGAGTGTCTGACGCTACGTGCCACATGTTTCGGGTTCCAGAGGTGCTATGGATGTTTGTAGTGTCTCCGAATCCACTTTAAGGCGTAGGTCCCGGTCTCCATATGACTATAGAGCATCAGAGACCCCGGTCGTTTTCTCACCCACATCATCCCCAAACTGTATAATGGCAACTCATCTCTAGGTACAGTGATGTGGTGTAGTGTAGAAGTAGTCATAATTAAGGACAAGGACCTCCGATTTAATTTGAATTCCAAACCACTATAAGCATCCATGACAACGCCGGTACTCAAATCCGAATCCCTGTGGCACTAATCGTTCTAATTATAAAACTTAAAGAGGAAAATCACTTTAACTTTTTAAAAATAATTAAATTGATGAACAAGAAAGTATGTAGGAAGTTTAGCATATGAAACAAAAATAGTCTTTGATAAATAATATAAAAAAAACATTAATAGCTGCAAAAGAATTAATTAATTAAATGAATATTTTGGTGTAGTAAATTGTCGCTAAATAGGAAAGATTCGAAATGAATTGTATACCATAATCGTGTTACCTAAAATAACAAAAAGTTTTGTAAACAAAACAATTTGTATAATAAACTATCTTCCTCTTGTAACATATACCTACTTTTTCCCTACTAGACATAATATATCTAACTATAAAGCTGTCCAAAGTAATATACTAAGTTTTATATTTGAAATAAACCCACTTCTTTTTGTGAAAAACGGTTTCCGATAGATATATTCTCCCCCCGTTTAAAGCAAACAAAAATGCAAATACGGAAAATAGAAATACACTTTCCGATGGAATTCTTTTCGTCTTTTCGGAAAACATCCATTTCCCTTTTGAGCCCAGAATCAATTGAGCGAAGTGTTGCCACTTATTTCGGCACTCCCACGTACATAAATTCATTCTTGTCGTTCAGCCATTTCATTATTGGACTCATTCTACAGATCTTTTTTTATATTTAAAACCTCAGGGGAATGCATGGATGTTTTAATGCCAAACAGCAAATCAAGACCTCATAACCGAAAATATCTCGAGAGAGAAAATTGTTATTCCTTGTTTATGATAAGCATCAACATTCATTTGCATTTTATTTTTTTTTAAAGGGAAATGCAACCAGAATTTTATTTGTTGAAAAATAAATTCTGGCATAAAAAGTTTTTCAATTTTTATCTATAAGGGTTATAAAAGTTATACTTATTCACAACCGACTCGTTCCTCTTGGCAGCGCACGCCGTTGATGAGTATTAGAGTTGAGGTTCAATCCGCTGGCGACTTTGTTGTAGGCTACTGTTTCAAAAAGCGAGGAGACTCGATGGCGTTTCTGGTGTTCATCATCTTGCCTCACGAGTCGGACTGCCTGGTGGCACAGGAACTTGAACACCAAAACAGTGGTACCGAGTGCCAGAGAGCAAGCCCCTCGGCCCTCAAGCCTCTTTTAATGTCAAAGATCAGGTCAAATATATTAGGTCTGATGACCGAGTGTCTAGCGCATTGGTGCTAGGTGACACCTGTTTCGGGTTCGAGTTCCGGCGGTGCTGAGTATGTTTGTAGCTGCTCGGAATCCATTTCCAAACCGTAGGCCTCGGTCTCATATGACTGTAGGCTTCACACAGCCCATTCATTCTTCTCACCCACTTCATTTCCAATCTGTACTGGGGCAACTAAGCTCTACAGATAGTGATGTGGTGTGGTGTAGTAGTTGTAGTAGTCATACTTCACTGGGACCTCACAGTTTAAAGCGGATTCCGGACCACTACAAGTATCCATGGCACCGCCGGTACTCGAACCCAAAACCTATGACAATGAGGGCCAGAGATCTAGTCATTCGGCAGTCAGTTCCTCATTATAAAACATGAAAGACGAAAATCAATTTAACTTTAAAAACTACTTTAATTAATTAACAAGAATGTACGTAGGAAATTTAGGCTATGGGACAAGGTATGTTTAGATGAACAATGATAGGTGCAAAATCGTTCAAATCTTTAATAGGTATAAAAGAATTAATTAATAGAATGTATATTTTGGTACCCTAAATTGTCGCTAGAAAAGAAACGTTTGGAACGAATTGTATGCCACTATTATCTAAAATAAGAAAAATTCAATCCCAATATAATAAATTATCTTCATCTTGTAACATATACATACTTTCTCCTACTAGAATTAATGTATCTAACGATAACACTGTCCTCAAGTAATATACTATGTTTTATATTTACAATAAATCTATTTCTTTTATGTGAGAAACACGTTAACGAAAAAAACGGTATGATGTTCCTGATATATGTATATAAATTTTTCCCGAATATTTAAAGCAAACAGAGTGCAAAAAAAAAAACGGAAATCAAATCTACTTTCGGATGTGAACTCTTTTTCGTCTTTTCGGAAAACATCCATTTCCTTTTTTTGAGCCAGAATCAATTGAGCGAAGTGTTCCCACTTATTTCACTCCCACCTACATAAATTCATTCTTGTTGTTCAGCCATTTCATTCTTGGACTCATTCTACAGACAGTTTTTTTTTGTATCTTTGAAACCTCAGGGAATGTGTGGAAGTTTTACTGCCAAATAGCAAATAAAGACCTTATAACAGAAAATATCTCGAGAGAGAAGAATTTGTTACTCTTGTTTATGATATGCATCAATATTCATTTGCATTTTAGATTTTTTTTTTTTTAAAGAAAAGGAAATGCAACTAGAAATTTTATTTGTTGGGAAATAAATTCTGAGTTCATGTAAACAAATATTTTCATTTGAAGTCTTTTTTTTTTATTCTATCTGAAATATTTTGGGTTATAAAAATTATATTTACTTTTTGCTCGAATCATGGCTCAGTGGCAACGTGTCCTGCTGGTGAACATTACGGCTACATCTTGCCTCGTGAGTCGAACTACCTGATGGGGGGGAGGGGGTTCTGGGTTTTCTTCCATATGACATATTAATGCGGGTAGTTTCCCCTAAAGGCTCTCATTTTTCTGCACTACCCACCTATCACTTCAGTGGCACAGAGCCAAGTCAGACTTCTACTTACGGGCACTCCATCACCACAGAAGCTGTATCCTCCCCATGAGACCACACGGGTTCATGGATTTGGTCTTCGCTGTTGCTGTCGACCAAGCTTGATGAGAAACTAATATTTATTCTTATATCGAAGCTAAAGGGACTGAAAATTCTTATATTAATTTAATTTAACTGAACATTTTTTTCAATAAGTAAACTAAATCAATAAGTTGACATTTATTATTAAAATTGTCAACGCCATTAAATTAAAATACTTTTTTACAAAAAGTGCTTGTATATTTTTGGAATTAATCTTCAAAACTGTAAGTTGTTAAACAACTAACTAATAAAATCTATAGCTCCTTCATAAGATGTAATACAAGTTTCGAACAAACATCACAATTCGATGAACAGATCTTACTTCTAATTAAAAAAATTAATTTATTGCTGATTTCGTTTTTACGAATTGTCTGTTGGATCAATTACAAATTTTGATTTTGTTCATTAAATGCGGAGACGGCGCGAAGCAACCATTGCAGTGAGGGAGGGGGCATATCCCATATTAAGGAACATCTGCTTGTTGTTCTTCCTCTTGGAAGGACAATCATAAATCACGATACCATGCGTTCAATAAAGCTTGTTTTTGTTTGATTCCATACCGTATGCATTGTATTCCTTTTTCTGCGCCGATGCTTTTCGTCATGCTTTACGTACATAATACTCTTCCTCATTTCTGAATGTCATGTCTCTCAGATGATTTCTCGTGGAGTTATGGCAAAAAAACCACCTGTTGTTTAGGTTTTGCACACCAGTGTATTTTTGTCCAGTAATGGTTTTTTTTTTACGAAAAGAGCGATTTTACGAATATCAAGAATTGGTATTATGAAGTATACAAAACAAAATCAAATTATCGATTCAAGCAAATACTTATACTTAGTTTATTTTTTAGATCTTTTAGTTTAATGGCATCTTCTATTGAAATAGGATAAGTGAAAATTTATTGGATAAATATTTTTTTTTTCCGTTTTCTGCAACCAAGCAAAATAATCGTTGTTTCTTTTCAATCCAAAGATTGAATCTGTTGAAAAATTTAAAATCAGTGATATGATCTGAAAAACGTTTTTGTTCAACCAAAACAATTAAGGTTATGGGCATAAAAAAAAGTAACAGTTTTGAGTGACAAAAAAAAAAAAGAAGTTTTTGAAAGCGAAAATGAACAAACGTTTTATAGAGAACAAAATAAAGTTATTATTTTATTTACTTCTTCATTTTTGGTACGAAGCATTTAATTCTATTTCTATGTGATGTTTCAACTAAATATCTTTGTGCATTATATTCTATTGTTTCTTTTGTTCTAAGCATCAATTGTTGTATTCTAAGAATGAGAATTCAATTCAATTCTAAGCATCAATTGTTGAATTCTAAGTTCAGGGTAAATACCCAGAATTTATGAAACATATTTGTGAAAAACAAGAAAACTTCATCTTGGAAGTCTGACTTTCGAGATGAGAAACTGTACAGAACATTCCCCTATTTTTGTTTCAAAGCAGTGTTTATAGCATAAACAATAAGTTAGAATCAAACTAACTTCAGTAATAGTTGCTGAACAAAACATTTGATATCAGCGAATTACAATAAGTCAAGTAATGCTGATTGTTTACTTAATTTTCGAATGCACATAACTAATATGTTTGATATTCTTCTTCTTCTTCATTGACGCCACAGCCCCATGGTGGGTAAGGCCATCAGATTTCGGGGCAGGAAATATTTTCTTTTTACAGGGTAATATTGTCACATTAAACTGCAGGGTAGGGGCGAGCCACTAAAAATATTCACGGCCCCACAGAGATTCGAACCTGATGCCTGCGGCGCCAAGCGTCAGACACTCGACCATCAGGTCCCGATGTATTTGACCTGATCTCTGTTAATTAAAAAAAAATCATATGAAAAGTGGGGATTTTAATTTTTTTTTCTCACTTTCAACTTAATTTAAATGAATAATTAGTATTCGAAGTTATTATTTCTAGTCTCCTCTAAATGTCACATTTATTTACTACAAGCTTTAGATAATTATCTAACATTATCTAAATGCTTAATAATTCATCATCACATGCTGTCATAACAAAGGTATTTCTGAATCTTAAGGCACGTGTTTCTGAATTAGAAGCTGCACTTATTTTCGATATCATTCATCAACCTGCAATTTTAATTAAAGTAGATGTAATCAATTTTCCGTTGCTTAATTTTTCTAAAAATTGTGGACTAAAGCAAATATTATTCGTTAATTTTTCTTAAGTGAGGAATTTGGTCTCTCATCATCATGGTGGAGTTACTTTCGTGTTATTCATTCTTTGTTTTTCAACAGTTTTGTCTCTTTTACGCCATTTAATTATTTATTTATTTTAAAATTATTCTCAAAAATATCTTATTTGATTTGTTGTTTTTATAATACGCATTGCCAGATTAAAAATATTTAATTTTAAAAAATGTGCTTAAAATATGGATATTTTATGAAATTATCATTAAAATTAAAATGGGAATAAATAATAAAACTTATTACTATATATCGCATTTCTAGTATTTTCAAATTGAAAATAAAAAAATTCAAATATATAATATTGTAGGGTTTATAAAACATAAAATTAGAAAGAACTTTTTAATTAAAGGTTATCGTGAATATACACTCATGTCCATAAATTAAGGATAATGAAGTTCAGACAAAAAAGAGAAAGAAGCAAAACAAATTTGACTTATTTGTAAAGTCTATTTATTAAACAAAAGGTAAAGAGCAAAAAAGATGCTATATGTTTGATATAATTAATAAAAATTGCGATTTTTACTCCCTGGGGCGAATTTCAAAAAAGAACCTATTTACAAAAACAGTATAACATGGTTAGTATGATGGTTAATATGGAGTATGTCTCCCGGACGATGCAATACAGGCCTTACAACGCCTAAGCATGCTGAGTATCAAATTATCAATCTGATCTTGGGGAATATTACACCACTCATCAAGCAATGCTCTCCGAAGTTCCGGTTGACAGGTGGAAGGGGGGTTGACGGGCTGCAATTCGTCGGCCAAGCATATCCCACACATGCTCTATTGGATTCAAGTCCGGTGAGTATGTTGGCCAATCCATACGGGTGATATCCTCCAATTGAAGGCCTTCGTCTACAATGTTTTCACGGTGAGGACGGGCGTTGTCATCCATAAACAGAAATTCAGCACCCATGGCGCCCCGAAACAAAAGTACATGCTGTTCCAGAATGACATCCCGATAGATGTGGCCTGTCATCGTTACACTCTGAACATGCAGGTCAGTTCTGGAACCAAGAATATCCCAAACGAGCCATCCTGCACCACCGTAACGGTGTCGTTCAATGGTGTTCTCTTGGTGGTAACGGGTACTTGGTGTTCTCCATATGAAAGTCCGGCGAGAATCAGACTGCAAACTAAACCTAGACTCATCGGAAAACATCACACAAGACCACTGTTGCGGTGTCCACAATGCATGCTCTCTACTCCAGGTTAATCGCAGCCGACAGTGAGTTGTGGTAAGTGGAACACATCTGACAGGCCTACGAGCATATAGACCAATGTGTCCTAAGCGTCTGTACACGGTCTGCCTTGAAACTGTCGTACCGGTAGCTGAAGAGAGCTGACGAGACAGGTCTGATGCTGTGCTCCGTCTGTTTCTTTTGGCAGTAAATGCCAAATACCGGTCCTCATTCGGCGTTGTAACTCGGGGGCGAAATGTGCTGTAACATCTTCACATTACCATCATCTTGGAATCGTTGCCAAAGCCTGGAGATGACACTCTGGGCGATTCCAAGTTCCTCGAACTTCCAGCTGGGTACGTCCACATTCCAGTCATCCGATAATTCTACCACATAAAAATCCTCCAAATGCTTCCTTTGTGCCACAACTACGCGGTTATTGCATTGAAAGGCTTTTAAAGCGCTCGTGAACAATTTTGCTTCTTTGCCACCATTCCTTATATACCCCCCTCTCTTACACTCTCGTCATTGTGACGTACTATCCGCGCCATCCGGTGGTTTCCTGTAATTTGCATATTCTTCTTCAAGATGTGTGTGATAATTCTACAGGTGAAATTTTTATTTTAGAGTTCGATTTCTGTGTGATTCTGAATTATCCTTAATTCATGGACATGAGTGTATATTAGTTGTTACGTTTTGAATCGACGTCAATTCAACAAATGTTTCAAATGTTAATAGTTTCTTGTTCAATGTCTTGTTTTGGTTCAATATTTTAAAGTTTCTTTAAAAGAAACAGAGTAACGGATTGGAATGGATAGTTTGTTTCCAGCAGAAGTTCCAAAAGTTTGAATGCAGCATCTCTACCTTGAGGCTTGCTTTAGATGAACCCAACAAGACAGCCTCAAGGTAGACAGCAAAATTCTTGCAAATGATCATGTTTTATTTTAACAGCTGTCATTATTCCATTGGCAACAAAATAGAAAATATGAAGTTTTTTCCCTGTATAAAACACAATAAAAACAGCCCTTGACGTCAAGTCAATCAAATATCTTTCTAGAGTAAATTCCATTCTATATGTAAGTAACTCTATTTTGTGTTGGATGGCTCTGCATCTCTACCAATGTTATTCAAATCTTCTTGAGACAGAATGCGTGGTGATATAGCATCATCATTATATATAAAACTAGATGTAAAAGACTGAAAAACATCTCTTGAAATTGATTCCTGATCTTCTTCTGGATAAATTAAAATTTCATTTCGATTTTCCGAAATGGGAAACCCTGCATCTTGACGAATTAGTCACATAGCATACTGCATATTCGGGTTGCGTTTATTTCCTTGTGATTCCTCCAAGATGAGGTTGTACCATGCCAATATAAGAGTCTGTTACTACGTGAGTTCTTTGTTCCCTCCAAATCATATCATTGGCAAATAATATTGCCATTTTCTTTTTTTTATCTCGCCGCCACATGGAAAGTTTCCTTGAAAATACCTCGGGATATACGAGACCTTGAGGCTTGTCTTGTTCCCAATTTTGCATTCAAACTAAAGTTGATATGCCTTTCTCATTATGGAATATTGTTGGTCCTCAAATGTCACTTCTCCAAATATATACCAGAAATTATTGCCAGAACTAATGCACTTATGCGGTATTACAGCTCCAAAACTTTGTGTTTAACTAAAAGCAAATTCACAGCACTCATTTTTCTCTCCCGCAAAACACCGCTTTCAACTAACAGCTATCACATTTTTATTTTTAGAGCCAAAGTAGGAAACAATGACTTCAGCCATACTGATGCTATCTAGTGCAGATGGCAAATTTAAAAAAAAAAATCAGTAGTGTTGGAGAATATTGAGAGATGGCACTTGCAAACTCTCGGTAAATCAATAGTGGATCAATCAGTAATATCGTCAGTAAAACATTCGTCAATAAACACTTCTCTCAATTCAGCAAACTTGGAAATTAATTTGTAATTCTTCGTATAAATTGATACTGTGTATCAATAGGCAAGTACCAGTACTAATATTGAGCTTCAACAACAAAGTACCAGTACTGATATTGATATTCAATACTCATGTACTAGAAGAAATATTGAAAACACTTTAATATGCATTCTGCGAGATCTGCAAAAATTTCTAAGTTAATAGCATCTACCATTTTGAATCAATACTCCATTACAACTTTTATGTTTAAAAATTTAAAATACCTCATCGAAATCTGAAGAAAAGGTTAAAATATTACATTCCCAATTTCCCTCTGTCTCTCAAACATTTATTAATAATAACAAGCATTGCTTCGGCATCCATTTTTAACTACCAATCGTTTCGAACGTTTCCCTTTTAAGAGAAAGTATTTTATTAGTTCCTCGCGACTCGACATTTGCAAGTTACGACATCATGAATGTTTAACGTTCTCTGCGAGATTTCAATAAACAGAGAATGGTACTTCGCAGACTCCTTCGATCACAAGCAATTGCTTTCTGCATTCTCTGCCAATGAACTTCACGCCGACAAAAGAAGCTTCAATTTTTAATTAATATTTCCGTGCCAGTGGGATCGCACTGAAATTAATGCAGAAGCAATTCTTAACAGTCGCTATAAATAGAAACGGAGTTTCATCTGTCGGGAATTCAATCAACAATTCAATGGTAAATTTATTCCAACTGAATTAATTTACATTTGATTTCTTTCCGATTTTGAAATATTTCATTAACTGTTAATAAGAACCTATAAAATTAATTTAGAAAAAATATCCCGCCTTTATTTCTTAAGTTTTTAGCTCAGCGTATTAATATTTTAATTGAAAATAAAAAAGAGCAATTCTTTTCCAACTTTTAGTTTTGAAGTGAAATTTCTTAAAATGAATTATCTGAATAATGACTTCGTTTCTAATCATAGAGTAGTAATAAAATAGAATTTGAAGTCAACATGCTCGTCACGTGATGAATATATACTTCAGCAAGCCGCTCCCATTGGTTTATATGCAATTCGTTACTTTGTTTGCTTACTTTCCAAAGGAAAATAATGATTAAATAAGACTCCGTGTGTTAAAAAAATTTATGAGACATTTTTTTTCATAGATACGCAAGAATTAATTTGTTTGCATGTTGAATGATTATCGATTATTTAAAAAACAAATTTTATTGAGTATACCCAATTTATATTTGATTTAACCAAACGACAAACAAAACCTGTAGATGGCAAATTTAAATTTGTTGTGTTTTAAACAAAACGATCAGTATTGATTTGTATTTCCCAGAAATTGCTTTGTAAACAATTGTCAATAAACATTCGTACTAATGCAAGAACCTCGGGAATTAATTTTTAATTAGTGGTATAAATTGATACCTAATGTCAATAATCATGTATTAGTACTGATATTAGAATCAATATCCGTGTATTAGAAGTAATACTGTAAACACTTCGATGTGCATTCTGGGGTTTGGTTTGTCGCTCTATGGTCATCATTTGCACACTTTGGACTAATTAGATTGGAATCTACATTTGGCGTGGATTCCGAACAATCAGCGAACAACCATGCCACAGCCAGATATCGAACCTGAAACCTATAGTACAAAAGGCCAGAGCGCTAGCCAGTTGACCCTTAAGCTCTGTACATTTTGTGACAAAAATCTGCAAAAATTCGAAATCTTGTAGCAACTACCATTGTGAATCAACACTCGACTACAACGTCTCTGTTTGAAAATTTAAAATACCTTATAGAAATCTCAAGAAACTCGTTTAAAATATTATTCACAATTTCCCTCTGGCTCTCAAACATTTATTAGTAATAACAAGCATCAATTTTTAACTACAAATCGTCTAGAGCAGGGGCCGGCGGGCCACATTGTTCACTCCAGTAAGTAAAGCGGGCCAAAACCGTTTTAATTTTTTTTTGCCATTATCTATAATTTCTAGACTAGTCTCCGAGTACGTGCTCTGCGCGAGCCTACTCTTGCTAAATTCGCTGGTTCAATTAAGTATTACAATTACTATTGTGTGTATCGATACGACCATGACACTTGACGACATCTAATGGTCAAAAGCGGAAATAGGTACATAATATTCTTTATCGCTAACCGATGGCGCTAGTAGTAGTTTCGAAACCGCAGTAACAATTAAACATTCGTAACCTCATTGGTTGGAGAAGGTTCTGGTGTGTTCCAATCACTTCGAGATCGCAGTAATTGGAGTGTAAAGGCTAGCGGAGCGACCCCGACTCAGTCTACCTAGGGAAGACGAAAGAAGTGGAACTGTATCTATTGTGAAGTAAATTAGTGCTAACCCCGTTTAAAAGACCGATCTGACCCACGTCCATACGTAATTGTATTTTGATTTAACTTGTAATTTTTTGTGTGTGATTTACTAGTATGGAAAAGAAGCGAAAAATAGACAGTGAATGCAGAATATTCAAAGATCAATGGAACTTTCAATATTTCGAGATTGAATCCAATAATAAGGTGATTTGCAGTGAAACCATAGCCGTTCTCAAAGAATATAACATTAAACGCCATTATGAAACGAAACATTTACAAACTCACACACAAAAAATCAATGGAACTTTCAATATTTCGAGATTGAGTCCAATAATAAGGTGATTTGCAGTGAAACCATAGCCGTTCTGATAGAATATAACATTAAACGCCATTATGAAACGAAACATTTTCAAAATTACTCAAAATATACAGGAAGTTTGCGGATAGAAAAATTTGAAGCTTTGAAACGCGGATTGAAACTGCAGCAATCTTTGCTTACGAAAGTCAATATTGAACAAGAGGCTGCAACTCGTGCCAGCTTTCGTGTGGCTCTTGAAATCTCAAAACGTGGAAAGCCATTCACCGACGGAGAAATGATCAAAGAATGCGTATTTGCAGTAGCCGAAGAAATGTGCTCCGAAAAGGTAAATTTATTTGAAACTGTCAGTTTGTCAGCAAACACCGTGGCTCGGAGGGTGCAAGACATTGCAGAAAATATATCTTCTCAACTGTCTGACAAAAATGAACATCTTGAGTGGTTTTCTCTGACCTTGGATGAGTCAACGGATGTGTCAGATACGGCTCAGGTGTTGATTTTTATTCGAGGAGTAAATAAAATCTAAGAAGTGTATGAAGAACTTCTTGATATTGATAGTATTCACGGCACGACTACTGGGCAAGATATTTTTAAAGGAGTTGACAATGTCATTAATAAAACGAACCTACGATGAAAAACTGGAAATCTATTACAACTGATGGAGACAAAAACATGTGTGATAAAAATAAAGGAGTGGTTGCACTTGTGTCAAAGGCAGTAGAAAATGATGGTGGTTCAAAACCATTAGTCTTGCATTGTATCATTCATCAACAGTTGTTTGGATATGTCTGAAGTTCTAAAACCAGTCATATCAGTTGTTAATTTCATCAGATCCACTGGGCTGAAATACCGACAATTCTGCGAGTTTATTGAAGATATGGGAGAAAATGATTTACCGTATCACACTGCCATACGCTGGCTTAGTTGCGGAAAAAGTCCTGCAGAGTTTTTGAACTTCGAGCACAAATCGATTTTTTTTTTTCAATGAAAAGCATCGCCCTCTTACTGAATTACAAAATAGCGAATGGCTATGGAAGTTAGCATTCTATGTCGATTTGACAAAACAGATAAACGAACTAAATTTGAGATTGCAAGGAGAAAACCAGCTTCTCCCTGATCTATACACTAATATCAAATCGTTTCGGCAGAAAATAATATAGTTTCAATCACAATTACGTAAAAAATGTTTCACACATTTTGAAACATGTGAAATATTCAGCCACACTACTGAGACTGAATTTCCCGTCGATTTTGCAGTCGAAGTTTTGAGTGCTTTGAAGATAAATTGATACTCGTTTCTCAGACTTTGATGACATTGCAAATGAAATTAAGATTTTCAAAAATCCTGTTGATACTGACATTGAAACCCTAGCCCCGGAACAACAAATGGAAATTATTGATTTACAGTGCAGTGATATAATTAAGAACAGATATCAAAACTCATCTTTGTTGGAATTTTATAAGAGTCTTCCACTGATACAATTTGATAATTTACATAAATTTGCTCGTGGGCTGTTTTCTGTTTTTGGTACTACTTACTTGTGTGAGAAAGCATTCTCCAAAATGAAGTACACAAAGAATGTTTACAGATCTAAGTTAACTGATGAGCATCTTAAATCTCTTTTAATAATTGGTACAAGTAAAATTGATCCATAACTACAAACTATTGTCAGTAAAAAATTACAATTACATAAATCTCATTAGTATTTTTTTACAAGTGGATACCCCACGGTTTCATTCGCATTCATTTAGCTTTTCCGTTCCTGAGGGATTTTCAGGATAGAAATCATGTTTGAATTGAGGATATATATATTCCAAACATCGATATACATACATATCGATACTCTTTACATCAACGTTACTACCGAGGGCAACCGCGGGATATTCACTAGTTTATAATGTTGGTGGGATTTATTTAAATTATTTGTTAGTTGTTATGCTTAAGTTAAATTTTCTGCATATTATGTTTGTCATTAAGCTTTACCTAGCAAGTAAATAAAATCGAGTTATTATCATTCTGTGTTTTTTTATCCAACTTATTACAGCAACAATATGCTATTCGCTGTCGCGGGCCGGATTTAAGACACTGGCGGGCCGGGCCGTAGTTTGGAGAACCCTGGTCTAGAGCATTTCCCTTTGAATAGAAAATATTTTATTAGTTCCTCGCGACTCGACATTTGCAAGTTACGACATCTTGAATGTTTAAGGTTCTCTGCGGGATTTCAATTAACAAAGAACGGTACTTCGCGGACTCCTTCGATCACAAGTAATTGCTTTCTACATTCTCTGCCAATGAACTCCCTTCCCATAAAAAGAAGCTTCAATTTTAATTGATGTTTTCGTGCCACTGTGATCACACTGAAATTAATGTAGAAGCAATTCTTAACAGTTGCTATAAATAGAAGCGGAGTTTCATCTGTCGAGAATTCAATGGTAAATTTATTCCGCCTGAATTAATTTACATTTAGTTTCTTTCCAAATTTCGAAATATTTCATTAACTATTAATAAGAACCTATAAAATTAATGTAAAAAAATACCCCGCAGTTATTTTTTAATCTCTTAGTTCAGAATATTAAGATTTTATTTTAAAATAAAAAGAATAATACATTTCTAACTTTCAACTTTGAAGTTAAATTTTTTTTAAAAAATGAATTATCTGAATAATGCATTCGTTTCTAATCATAGCGTAGTAATAAAATAGAATTTAAAGTCAACATGCTCTTCACGTGACGAGTGTATACTTCAGCAAATGGTTCCCATTGACTTATACGCGAAGCATTACTTTGTTTACTTACTTTTCTATAACAAAAGTGATTAAATAAGACTCCGTGTGTATTATTTTGTTAAGATCTTTATGAAGCAGTTTTTTTTTTCACAAATACGCAGGAAATAATTTTTTTGCATGTTGAAGGATTATCGATTATTTTAAAAACAAATTTTATTGAGTATACGCAATTTATATTTAATTTAACAATATGACAAACAAAACCAGCAGATGGCAAATTTAATTCTATTTGGCGTGAAAAAAAAAAAATGATTAGTAATGCTGGAGAATATCGGGAGTTCACTCGGTAAATCAATCAGTAATATAGTCAGTAAGAACTTGTCCCGAATTAGCCAACTGGGAATTAATTTTTAATTTTTGGAATAAATTGATACTGAATATCAATACCCATGTACTAGAACTGGTAAGTATCAATACTGTACAAACAATTTTTTTAAGGTACATTCTTTTACAAAAATCTGCAAAAATACAAAACCTTATAGCAACTACCATTTTGAATCAACTCTCGACTACAACATCTCTGATTAAAAATTTTAAATACCTTATAGACATCTCAAGTAAAGTTCATTAAAATATTACTATAGATGATTACTGAATATCAATAATCATGTACTGGTAATCATATTGTGTCTCAAAACTATGTACTAGGGTGTAATATTGTAAACATTTCAAAGTACATGCAGTGATAAAAATCTACAAAAATTTGAAAGTTTGTAACAACTATCCTTTTGAATCAACACTTGATTTACAGCGCCTCTGTTTGAAATTAATTTTCAATACCTTATACAAATCTGAAAAAAAGTTGGTTAAAATATTACAATTTATTATTGATACTGACTATCAATAATCATGTACTAGTACTGATATTGTGTATCAATAGCTATGTACTAAAAGTAATACCATAAACACATCAATATGCATTTTTGACGAAAATCTGCAATAATTCGACAGTTTGTAATAACTATCTTTTTCGAATCAATACTCGACTACAACAAATCTGTTTAAAAATTTAAAATACCTTATAGAAATCTCAAGTAAAGTTGGTTAAAATATTATTCAAAATTTCCCTCAGGTTCTCAAACATTTATTAGTAATAACAAGCATGCTTTGGCATGAATTTTTAACTACCAATCGTCTAGAGCATTTCCCTTTGAAGAGAAAATATTTTATTAGTTCCTCGCGAACGACATTTGCAAGCTACGACATCATGAATGTTTAACGTCCTCTGCGGGATTTCAATTAACAGAGGATGGTACTTCGCAAACTCCTTCGATCACAAGTAATTGCTTTCTGCATTCTCTGTCAATGAACTCCCATCCGACAAAAAGAATCTTCAATTTTAATTAATATTTTCCTGCCACTTTGATCGCACTGAAATTAATGCAGAAGCAATTCTTAACTGCTGTTATAAATAGAAGCGCAGTTTCATCTGTCGAGAATTCAATGAGCAATTCAATGGTAAACTTATTCCAACTGAATTAATTTACATATAGTTTCTTTCCGATTTTCAAATATTTCATTAACTATTAATAAGAACCTATAAAATGAATGTAAGTAATATTTCGTTTTTCTTGAGTGCTTAGCTCAGCATATTCATATTTTAATTTAAAATAAGAAGAGTAATACTTTCTTACCTTTTAGCTTTGATGTGAAATTTCTCAAAATGAATTATCTGAATAATGTCTTCGTTTCTAATCATCTTTATATACGTAATTCTTGTATCATTCTTCAACTTATATAACAAAAATTATTGGCATAATTAATGCATTTATGCGGCATTACAGCTGTAAAAATATAATGTAATTAACTAAAACGCAAATTCACTGCACTCATTTCTTTCTCAAGCAAAACATTGTTAACAACTAGCATCTATCACATTTCTATTTTTAGAGCCCACGTAAGAAACAATGCAGTCAAGCAGACTAGCATTATCTCCTGCAGATGGCAAATTTTTATTTATTATGTGCGAAAGAAAACAATGTGTTTGACAATGTCGAAAGACAGCACTTGAAAACACTCTTCAGAAAACACTCGTTCCGAATCCTGAAACTTGGGAATCAATTTTTAGGTATTGGCATAAATTGAACTGAATATCAATATCCATGTACTAGCACTGGTATTGAGTATCAATAGCCATGTACTAGAAGTAATACTATAATCACTTCAATGTGCATTCTATGACAAAGCAACTTTATAGCAACTATCATTTTGAGTCAACACTGGACTACAACATCTCTGTTTGAAATAAATTTAAAATACCTTATAGAAATCTCAAAAAAGTTGGTTAAAATATTATTCACAATATCCCTGGGGATCTCAAACATTTATTAGTAATAACAAGCACTGCTTCGGCATCCATTTTTAACTACCAATCTTCTCTAGACGTTTCCCTTTGAAGAGAAAATATTTTATTAGTTCCTCGCGACTCGACATTTGCAAGTTACGACATCATGAATAATTTAACGTCCTCTGCGGGATTTCAATTAAAAGGATGGTACTTCGCAGACTCCTTCGATCACAAGTATTGCTTTCTGCATTCTCTGCCAATGAACTCCACTCCGACAAAAGAAGCTTCAATTTTAATTAATATTTTCGTGCAACTGTGATCGCACTGAAATTAATGTAGAAGCAATTTCTTAACAGATGCTATAAATAGAAACGGAGTTTCATCTGTCGAGAATTCAATTGTAAATTTATTCCAATGAATTAATTTACATTTGTTTCTTTCAAATTTTGAAATATTTCTTTTAACTTTTAATGAGAACTTGTAAATTAATATAAAAAAATAAAAAGCCCCTACAAAATGTTATTTCTTAAGCTTTTAGTTCTGCATGTTAACATTTTAATTTAAAATAAAATAAAAAGTAATATTTTCCTACCCTTCAGTTTTGATGTGAAATTTCTTAAAATAAATTATCTGATTAGTGTCTTCGCTTTTAATCATAGCGTAGTAATAAAATAGAATTTGAAGTCAACATGCTCGTCACGTGACGAGTGTATATTTCAGTAAAAGGTCTCCCATTGATTTATGCGAAATTTGATATTTTGTTTATTTATTTTCCAATGAAAAAAAAAGATTAAATAAAACTCCGGGTGCATGATTGCGTTTAGAAATTTATGAAAACATTTGATGTTTTTTTCACAAATACGCAGGAATTAATTTTTTGCATGTTGATTAATTATAGGTTATTTAAAAAACAAATTTTATTGAGTATACGCAATTTATATTTGATTTAACAAAACGACAAACAAAACTTGCAGATGGAAAATTTAAATTTAATACTTGTGAAAAAAAAAACAATCAGTAGTGTTGCAGAATATCGCGAGATGGCACTTGACACTCGATAAATCAATCAGCCGTAATATCGTCAGTAAGCACTTTTCCTGAATCACTCAACTTTGGAATTAATTTTTGATTGTTGGCAAATTGATGCTGACTCTAATAACCATGTACTGATGTTACTGATATTGACAATACATATACTAAGTACATACATGCAAACACTTCAATGTGCATTATGTGACAAAAATCAGTTGAAATTCTAAAGTTTTGCAGCATTTATCATTTTAAATCAACACTCGACTACAAAATGTCTGTTTAAAATAAATTTAAAATACATTAAAGAAATCTCCAGAAAAGTTGGCTAAAATATTGTATTAAAAATTTCCCTTGATTATTGCTAAGCATTTGATTAAATAAAAAAGCATTGATTATTGCATCCATTTTTAACTATAATCGTCTGATTTTTACTTTCATGATTAATACTTTTATCAATAATTCCTGTATTAGTACTCGACATTTGCAAGTTACGACATCATGAATATTTCAACGTGCATTCAGTAACAATTAATAAAAATTCGAAAGTTTGTAGCTTCGACCTTTTGAATCGATCACAATTACAACGTCTGCTTTTTAAATCTCTGCCATTTTATAGAAATCTCCAAAAAGTTGGTTAATTTTACGATTGATATTTTCGTTGATTATCAATCGCCATTGAAAGTACTGTATTCCGTGCAATTCCATGTACTTGCTATAAATAGAAGCGTGTTTCATCTTAATTTCAGTGAATAATTCCATGGTAAATTTATTCCAACTGAATTAATTTTCATTTGATTCTTTCAACTTTTTGAAATATTTCATTAAATATTAATAAGATACCTTAAAATTAAAGAAAAAAATATCCTACACTTTTTTTCATTCGGGCACTCAAACATATTATTATTTTAATTTAAAATAAAATCCATTTTTATTTTCCTACAGAGCTTTCAGTTTTGAAGTGAAATGTTTTAAAAATGAATTACCTGAATACTCGACTTTGTTACGAATCATAGAATATTTATAAAATAGAACACTCTGCGGTTTCCAATTTGAAAGTCAACATTGTCGACTCCTTCGATTACAAAGTGATTGCTTCAGCAAACTCTGCTTGGTCTTCTCCGATTGATTTTTATGCTATTAATATTTCCGTTTTGTGATTAAAAATTATTAAATAAGACTCCGTTCTGATATTGTTGAACTATAAATAGAAACTTTTTTTTTCATCTGTCGAAGGAATTTTTTTTTTTTTATTGTGACTGATTGAAGATTGGTGTTGCTCTAATGCAGTTGGTACTACATTTCGAAAGTTAATCTTCATGCCAAATTAATACAAGGAGCTGCCCGCTGTTACTCATTTAGCACTATGGCACGTGCCATGTTAAGATATGCTAAAATAAACGCGAGTAACACTACCCCCCTTCAACGTTTTAAGATCAAATTAGACCAGGCCGTAAATTTTAAATCGGATTCGAACCTTCGCAAACATCCATGGAACCGCCCAGGAAACAAACCCGAAACTTATGGTGCCGAGTGCCAGAGCGCTATGCCACTCGCTCATCAGAGGCCAGTTTAAATTTATTGCGTGTGGAAAAAAATAAACTGTCAGTAAAAATTTGAAGACTGTCAAGGTGCAGATATGGCACTTTGAAACACTCGTTCCGAGGCAGGATATTAGGGAATTAATTTTTGATTATTGGTATAAATTTATACTGAGAGTATACCGAGTATCAATAACCATGTAGTAGTACTGAGTGTCAATAGGTTATTCAAAAAACAAATCAATAGTGGTATTGATTGTCAATAGTCAAACTGAAAATACTGTAAATATTTCAAATTGAATTCTGTGACAAAAAAGGAAAAATATGAAAAGTTGTAGAAATTACCCTTTTAAATCAAGACTCAACTACAATGTCTCATGCTTAAAAATTTAAAATACCTTAATAATATCTTGATAATTGATACTGAATATATATAACCATGTACTAGTAGTGGTATTGAGTATCCTTGTCATACACTGGAAGTAATACCATTAACACTTCAATGTACATTTGATGTCAAAATCTGTTGAAATTCAAATGTTTACAGCACCTTATCCTTTTTTTCATCAATACTCGACTATAACACCTCTATTTGAAATACATTATAGAAATCTCTAGAAAAAGTTGGCTAAAATATTGTATTTATATTTTCCCTCGTGCCTTCGAACATTTATTAGTAATAACAAGCATTGCTTCATCATCCATTTTTAACTACCAATCGTCTAGAGCATTTCCCTTTCAAGAGAAAATATTTTATTAGTTCCTCGCGACTCGACATTTGCAAGTTACAACATCATGAATGTTTAACGTTCTCTGCGGGATTTCAATGAACAGAGAATGGTACTTCGCAGACTCCTGATCACAAGTGATTGCTTTCTGTATTCTCTGCCAATGAGAACTCCCTTCCCACAAAAGAAGCTTCAATTTTAATTAATATTTTTCGTGCCACTGTGAGCGCACTGAATTAATGTAGAAGCAATTTCTTAACAATTTGCTATAAATAGAAGTGGAATTTCATCTTGTCGAGAATTCAAATGAACAATTCAATGGTAAATTTATTCCAAATGAATTAATTTATATTTGGTTTCTTTCCGATTTCGAAATATTCATTAATTATTAATAAGAACCTATAAATTAATGCAAAAATTATCCCCGGTTAGTTATTTCTTAAGCGCTTAGCTCGTGCCATACTATTATTTTAATTTAAAATAAAAGTAATATATTTTCCTACCTTTCAAGTTTGAATTGAAATTTCATAAATGGATTATCTGAACAAGATATATAAAAAAAAAAGAATTTAAAATCAATTTCTACTTTTTACTCTATTGCAGAAAGTCCTTTATCAATAATTTTCATTCATTTTAAGTTTATCTTCAAGCCATCTATTGGTAGATATAGGCAACTTCTAAATCTAAAAAAAAAAAAAACAAAAGTAATTCATTATATTTAATTACTGAACTAATATTTGTATTAAATCAAAAATGTCTTCCCTACAAGTTCAAAAAAAAATGCATTTGAACTTGGAGTGGATGAATGTAAAAAGCCATGAACGATTGAAAATTTGAACAAGATATATATAGGGAGAGCTAGAGATAATAAAGGAATTTGAAAATAAAAAGAGTAGTTTTTAAAAACATATTTTAGTAAATATTAATAAGAACATATAAAATTAATGTAAAAAATGTCACCGTTATTTCTTAAGCTCTTAGCTCAGCATATTAATATTTTAAATTTAAAATAAATAAAAATAGTAATGCTTTTCTTCCTTTTTTAGCTTTGAATTGAAATTTTAAAGTGAATATCTGAATAATGACTTCGTTTCTAATCATTTTATATACATCATTCTTCTGTACATGTGTTTGTCATTGAAACTCCCCTCCTAAACGGCTGGGACAGATTTGATTAATTTTTTTATGTGTGTGAGTGTGTCCATTTATTAGTTTAGATTCTCAAATGGTTCAGGTAGGCGTGCACTGCAATCAGGTTCTTCTGCATGTGTTTTGAGAAAATATGTTTTTTTTATGATATCGTCTTTTGTTAGGTGGCCACCAGACGGGGCTGCAGTATAGTACAAACTCTATACTGCTCAAACCAATCGCTTTGAAAATTGGTAATAATATATAGTCGAACATGGAAAATATGTTTACGCTTTCCAATGTATTGTTACTGCCACCTTCAGATGGTGCTGGAGCATTTCATCTTCTATGCCATTTGAACGAAATCTATGAAAATGAGTATGCACATATATCGGAACATGGAGAATAAATTCGTGGATATGTAATTTTGTACAATGACATTTTTTTTGCATGACACCGCCGCCGAGCTTCCTTGTTAGTTAGTAATAATATGGAACACTTCTCAAAGTATTTCCAAATTTGAAGTCAACATGCTCAAGTCATGTGATGTGGGTGTATACTTCAGCAAAGGGCTTGGTTATTCTCCCATTGATTTTTATGATTAGTTACTTTCTTCCAATGAAAAGGATTAAATAATACTTTTTGTGTATGATTGTGAACATAAGGTCTTTTTTTAAACACGCGAAGTATTTTTTTTCCTATTCAACGATTATAGATAATTTTAAAAGCAATTTTATTAGTGTACGCAATTCATATTTGATTTATATTGTAGCTCAGTATTATATTGAAGTATGTTAGATTATTTTTTTATTTTGATAAATATAATATCATCTATTGACTCAAAATCGTTTACCACTCAGTTCTTAGGAATTAGT
>BPLR01017091.1:0-35318 GCA_021605095.1 Caerostris extrusa | reverse complement strand
TAACCGAATCTATTTACTTTTATTTTATTAATATTTTTAAGGAATTTAAAGAGAAAAACAAAACAAATAAAAAAATCTTCTAAATTCATTTAGGTCACTATTTTCGCTATTTTTAATCAACTATCTTTGCAGGGATTCTTGAGAGGGAATTTCTCGGCAACTAAACCCCAATACCTAAATAACTCATTAAACAATATTCAACAAATATAAGATTCTTGGTCTGTGCAAATGTAAAAAGATTACTATTTTGTCATCCATTAAAAGATAGTCCAATAATTATATGACAAGTATAATTATATGCATATGTTTAGTACTAGGTTTTGTCTTGACAAAATTCGTCATTTCATTGCCTGATACAATGAAAGATGTGGATTTAATTAAATTATGACGGTTTCAACATTTAAAATTATGTTTCATTATAACAAATTTTTTTTCTTCCAAAACCAAAACAATGTACTTTTTATAACATTCAATTATGTTTATTTAACATATTCTTCTCAAAGGGTAAAAGAATTTTAAGTTTTCATTAACATCCTTATTCCACTTACAACGTATTTTAGCTATCTTTGCATTCCTCGGCAACTAAACCACGCAATGCAGAAACTTTTTCAACCATTTACTCTAATAATGAAAGATAATAGACCCAAACTGCTTTCCCCCTCAATGTATTTAGAGATTCTTGTGCAATCACGTCAAACCACGAATTTTGCACGGCTTTAACCTAAATATTTAAACAAAAGTATAAAATTTTATTGATATAAGAAAATGATTACAGAAAGAAAAATTGTGCGTAAGTAATGAGATTTTATATTAATACTCAGTATGAAATAAAAAGTTTGAATTTTATCCTATTTCCTTGCATTTGCGAAAATTGTCGCAATTGATTTCGTATATATTGGGTAATGTTATTTTTAGTCTTTTGGAGGATTAAGTCACTTTCACTACCTTAAAAGATTCACGTACCATCTTCGGAAAAATAAATTCAGAATCTTGTTAGTGGAGTGTACCGAGTTGGATTAATTATATCTCGTCGTGAATCTTTGATAAAATTGTCGCGAAATAAGCGAATTATCTCTTGATTAACAAATGCCAATAATGAAAGTTCACATTTTGAGATACAATGTTTAAGTAAAATGCCAGGTATAAAAAAAATCTTAATTGTTAGAATTGAACATGGCTGGCTTTAAGGATTATTATAATGAACAATTTACCAGTCGTAAATTAATTTTAAGATCTGTAAAAATGACTAAAATTATATTTTCTTTCCTATAAGTCTTTAAAGACAAGAGAATGTTGATATTAAGAGGTTATTAAATTCGAAAACTATTTCTAAGCCAGTTTAATGTTAAATATACAATTAAAAATGTTTTCAACTTAATGTAATTGGAATTTAATTTTGTCAAAAATTTGAGCTAAATTAAATGCTGTTGTTGAATTCATTTAATTTTTTTTTTTTTTTTTATTTTGGAATGCCAAACTATCAACGATTCACCAAGAAATACTTTACCAATTTTCATCTTCTAACCTCCTCACAGCCTAATGGACTTTGGCAATGTTCAACTATCTTTGGTACCCCGGGTTTCAACAGGTTCGAAACCACGGTGGATAAGATACCGGAAATAGAGAGTTTATTGCGGAACAAATAAGATAAAGATAATAGAAATAGTTAAAAAAGAATTTAAAAGCCTGTTCATTGTTCCAATTTTGTCTTGACAAAATTCGTTATTTTCAAGACAATTAATGAAAGAATATGAATTTAAGAAAGAATTTATGGTTCACCATTTAATTGTAACCATTTTCTCTCAAAACCCAGAACATTCAACTTGTTTTTAATTTTTAACTCGTTCATAAAATTCATTATAGTCATCCACTGGCAGAGTTTAAAAACACGAGATTTTTCTTTTTAGTGGAGAACTGGGTTATCAGTCTTACTACAAATATTACATCATATTAAAATTTACGATTTTTAAATTCAATTATGAACCACTATAAATATATGGAACCACCATTTGAAAATATAATTAAACGTAATGTAAAATTGATTTACTAATTTATTTTTATTCTCAAATAAAAAAAAATGAAATTCTTTTAAATAAATTTAACTCTCTATTTTTATCTTTATCTCTCTCACTGTTTTCACCGTGCACCAAGAAACACTTTTTACCATTTTCATCTTCTAACATCTTTAAAGATACTCCACCTTAATGTATCAACTATCTTTGCAGGGATTCCCATCGGAAACTAAACCACGCAATGCAGAAACAACAAGAACAAGAAAAACAGATGCAACATAAGATTCGTTATTGATATAAGATTCGTTGGTCTGTAAAGAATTACACTTGTTTACAGGCATTTTCCATCCATTAAAAGAAGTATTATATGAGAGGAAGTATAATTATATGCATATAGTCCTCAATGTATCAACTATCTTTGTAGGAGTCCTCTCAGCAACTAAACCACACAATGCCGAAACAACTTCAGCAAATATAAGATTCTTGGTCTGTGATTGTAATCATTCGCATTTCTTTGTTATCCATCCAATAAAAGATAAAAAAATATACGTATGTATGTTTAGTAAAAGATTTTATTATTTTTAGTAGGTTTTGTATCGAAAATTCGACATTTTATCACATGATATGGTGAAAGATGTTGATTTAATTAAAATTATGGATTCAACATTTACAATTATGTTAAATTATAACAAATTTTGTCTTAGAAACCAGAAGAATAAACTTTTTTAAATTCATTTAACTCTCTATTTCAATCTTTATCTCCAAGCTTTTTACCATTTTCATCTTCTAACATCCTTTACAGCTACTCCACCTCACAATGTATCAACCATCTTTGCAGCGATTCCCTCGGCAACTAAACCACGCAATGCAGAAACAACTTCAACAAATTTACTCTAATAATGAAAGATAATAGAGCCAAAACTGCTTTCCCTCGACTGCTATTTAGAAACTTGGTTGTGCAATCACGTCATAGCGAAATGAGGAATTTTGCAGGGCTTTAACCTAAATATTTAAACAGAGAAGTGCTAAAATTTTAATTAATCCCTCCTTCGAAAAATAGTGCTCAAATGAAAGAAAAACTGCGTAGTATGTAATGAGATTTTATATTAATACTCAGTATGAAATAAAAGTTTGATTTTATCCTATTTCCTTACATTTGCGAAAATTTTCGCAATTGATTTCGTGTATATTGGGTAATGTTATTTTTAGTCTTTGGAGGATTAAGTCACTTTCACTGCCTTAAAGATTCACGTACCATCTTCGGAGCAAAATAAATTCCTAATCTTGTTAGTGGAATGTACCAAGTTGGATTAATTATATCTTGTCGTGAATCTTTGATAAAATTGTCGCGAAATAAGCGAATTATCTCTTGATTAACAAATGCCAATAATGAAAGTTCACATTTTGAGATACAATGTTTAAGTAAAATGCCAGGTATAAGATGAAAATCTTAATTGTTAGAATTGAACATGGCTGGTTTGAAGGATTATTATAATGAACGAATTTACTAGTCGTAAATTAATTTATATGATCTTTAAAATGTAAGAAACTTATATTTTCTTTTACTATAAATCTTTAAGACAAGAGAATCATTAATATTTTAAAAGGATATTAAATTTGAAACTTATTTTTAAGACAATTTAATATGAATCATAAAATTAAAAAAATAAGTAAATTATTAATTTTTTAAAATTAATTAAATTTACGAAATTTGAATTTAATTTTATCATTAAAATTGGATTACAATTGCATGTTGTTGTTAAACGGCAGATAAATTGAACTGAATTCTCTGCTTCTGGAACGCTTGATATGTAACAGATACAGCGTATCTATCAACGAAAGTGCATCCCGGATAACTTTGCAACGCAAGTGTACAGTGTACAAATTTACAGTCTCAATTTCCTTTTTGGAGATTTATAAGCTTTCCCACAAACTGAAACAAAAGGACATTCTGGAGTACAGATTTACCGTACTTATCGGGCTTCAAAATCCAAAGCATTATCCACCAGACCATATAAAGATGCATTTTTTTCTTCCTTTTTTATTTACCTTTTCAACCACGATGTCATACATAAAATTTTGATACTAATGAGAAAAAAAAAAATTTAATTTTCATATAGTTCCATTAGAAATCCATAAAATAAACGTTAATTTATAAAAAATAAATTTGTTCATCAAAAACCTAAAAGCGAACAAAAAAAAAATTTTTTTTTTTTCACGCATTTAATTTAGTCTCATTCATGGCCTGAGTCTAACTTGCACAACTAACACGCTGGAAGATCATGTTTTAATCCCACTGGGGCAAACGTTGATGTCAGTGCTTTATGTTGAAGAGACTTGATGTCGATTTAGACAGAGCATCAACTGCAAGGCTTGATGGAGAATTTTTCCAGTTGTTCTTTTATTCTACACACAAATGCGGAATAGTTGCTATTAAAAGTGGAAGCAATATCCTCCTTTCATCACCGGTTGTAGGTCTAGCATATATAGTTTGTCGCTTTTTGCACACTTTAGGCTAATTAGACCGGGGCTTACAGTCTAACGAGGATTCCGAACCATGAACAAATAACCATGCTACAGCCAGGATTCCGAACCATGAACAAATAACCATGCTACAGCCAGGATTCCGAACCATGAACAAATAACCATGCTACAGCCAGGATTCCGAACCATGAACAAATAACCATGCTACAGCCAGGATTCCGAACCATGAACAAATAACCATGCTACAGCCAGGATTCCGAACCATGAACAAATAACCATGCTACAGCCAGGATTCCGAACCATGAACAAATAACATGCTACAACCAGGATTCCGAACCATGAACAAATAACCATGCTACAGCCAGGATTCCGAACAATGAACAAATAATCATGCTACAGCCAGGATTCCGAACCATGAACAAATAACCATGCTACAGCCAGGTTCGAACCATGAACAAATAACATGCTACAGCCAGGATTCCTAACCATGAACAAATAACCATGCTACAGCCAGGATTCCGAACCATGAACAAATAACCATGCTACAGCCAGGATTCCGAACCATGAACCATGCTAAGCCAGGATTCCTAACCATGAACAAATAACCATGCTACAGCCAGGATTCCTAACCATGAACAAATAACCATGCTACAGCCAGGATTCCTAACCATGAACAAATAACCATCGGCCAACCATGAACAAATAACCACCAGGATTCCGAACCATGAACAAATAACCATGCTACAGCCAGGATTCCGAACCATGAACAAATAACCATGCTACAGCCAGGATTCGAACCATGAACAAATAACCATGCTACAGCCAGGATTACGAACAAAGGACAGAAAAATCGGCCATCACCACTGTTATATATAGTGGAACAAGGCTAAAGTTGCACAACAAGAAAAAATTAACTTTTCAGAGCTAATGTGGACAGCTAACGTGGTTGATGCATCAATTTCAATACACTAGTGGAAATCGTTGCTGTTATTACTTTCAGAAAACGAGAAGATACGATGGCGAATCTCGCATCGTTCAGGCTTTAGGGTGGAATTTTCTGGAGTTTTCTCCTATTGGACATATTAATACAAGGCAGTTATCATTAAAACTCCATACTTCATCCATCTATAGGCTGTTCATAGTTATACATAAGAGGATTTGGTTTAGTATGCGCTCTATAGTCATTTTGTGCACACTTTAGGCTATTTAGAACAGGACCTACAGTTTAACTTGGATTCCGAACCATTAACAAACATCCATGTCGCGGCCAGGATTCGAACCTGAAAACCTGCGGTACCAAAAGCCAGAGCGCTGATTATACATAAGAGTAACGCAAAGTTTACGAATGTACATAAAAATAATATAGACTACAAATACAAATGTTATTTAAAATGTCTAAGTTAAATAATTGTTTATTATTAAAAATCTGGAAATATTTTTTAGTTCAGTTATATTGTGTTTAAAAATTAAATAATTACGTTATATCGCGTGTAGTCAAAAGCTTTTTTTTTGTATTATTCAGTTGAAAACTTCAAATTTTTCCCAACTGAAAATAAACACGCAATTACGGACAAAAAAAAGCTTTCTGCAATACAAATAAGTAAAAACTTCAGCAAGAACAGCAAATGACGTAAAAAAAAAAAAAAAAAAAAATGGAATAACTTTTTCAAATGGAAAGGCATCGAATATGTATTAGTTCTTTAAAAAAATTCTTCAAAAAAGGGGAAAAAATCACTTTCAAAAAAGTAGTCCAGTTTTCTAAGATCGCAAAAGAGATCCTTATGAGCTTATGTTAACCAGAAAGGAGAGATGTCTTCTTTTAAAATTGTAGAACTTGACTTGTGTCTTTGTGACAGATTTAGTATTGAAAAATATTGCAAGCATGAAAATAATTGTAGTGGGCGTTTAAAGAATAATAATTAATCATAATATAATAATAATAATAATTAATAATAATCGTTAATCAGAAAATGTTTCCTGAAGATTTGATAAAATATTGCTAATAGTAATAATAATTATTTAAAATATTGCTTTTCTTTATAAAACTTTCTTTTTGGTTGAAATTAAGATATTTTTCATAAATAATTTATTATTTCTTAAAATGTTGCTTTTTCTCAATGTTGCCACTTCTATAAGACTATGTCAGTTATTTTTATGATCATGCCTACACTTTAGCATGATGCTTCTTATAATATCAGTGTTAAGAAAAACATTTATCTACTGGAAGACATTCCAAATTGTCCGATTTTCCGGGCCGATTGTCCACATTTGCGTCTTTTATTAGATAAAAAGTGACAAGCGCTCTGGCACTCGCGTTATAACTTTCGGTTCGACTCCCGGTGTCAGATGTTTATAGTGGTTCGGAATCAACTTTAGGTAGTATGTACGTAGTTTTATCGCTCTACTGTCATTTTTTGCACACTTTGGACTAATTAGACATCAACCTACAATTTAACGTGGATTCCGAACCTCTCACAAACATCCATACCACTGCCTGCTAACCCGTAGCCTGGCACCAAAGGCCAAAACTCTAGCCAATTGTCCATCAGGCCGCTGTGCCAATGAAGAAGATTAGATAAAAACGTTAAGTCTAATAAGTCACTGTGTTTGACGTTGAAAACTCGTTACAATCTCAACCTAATATACTTATTTTTAAAGAAATATATCTAACTCTTGAAAATCAGGGTGCCAAACCAACATTTATTTCATGCTACTAGGCAGCGATGCTAACAGTCTAAGCTTTGTCTTTGAAAAATCATTGAAATAATTTTCATTTTACTATGATTTTAACTCTAACGTTAACTTTTTAACTAAAACATCAACATAAAAAAACAGAATGTGAATTGCAATTAACATGGAATTATAATAGTTTACTTGAAATAACAAAATATTGTAATCTCGAGTTTTTTTATTTTCAAAACTTGTTTATAAAATGGAAAATATTTCTAAAAATAAAGTTTAACTATCGTAACTACAAGTTAGCATACAGTAAATATCAGTAGTTAAATAATCCTCATAACTTGAAAATTACTTTCATGTATTATTATTAAAAGTATACACAGCGTTTCGAAACACACTACAATAAGTTTCGACCCGAAAGCTGTTCTGTCCAATCCAGGGGTGGCCAACCCAAATGATCTTGCGGGCCACTTTGAAAATGCATCCTAACTCCGCGGGCCACATATAAATTTGTATATCCTTATATTAGATTTAGACCCACTATAGTCATTTTTTTGTAGTAAAAAATTGAAACATAACTTATTATTTCTGTGTTTACTATTATTCTTAAATGAAAACATAGATAATAATAATGCTAAAAGCGCTTTATAAAGAAATATATAACACTAAAAATGAAATATAAGAAATATATAAATATAAACGAAATAAAAAAAAAAATGAAATCATTAAAAAATATTTATTTCACTATGCTTTATTTGTGCTATGCTCTGTATGCTATATTTATTTTACTTCGCTTTTTTGCAAATCGATGCACGCTCACCATGAGTTCGCAGAATATAACTTTAATTATAAATAAATTATATTCTGCGAACTCATAACTGTAAATTCATAAATAAAAAGCAATATCTGTCATATATTCGCAATATCATTTTAAAAATTAAAGTTAATTTTTTCTCATAATTTCGACAGTTCAAATTTTTAAATATATGAATGCACAAGTAATGTATTTTTTAATACAGTTCGCTTTCACTACTTTGGCCATTATAAGATAAATATATTTTGCAAAAGTGTGGTAAACCTCACGGGCCGGAAAAACGTTCAAAGGCGGGACCACATGCGGCCCGCGAGTTTTCCACCCCTACTCTAAACCAAAAATTGGAAAGATAACTCCAAAGTTATAATGATTTTCCGATATAATCGAATTCTATAGGAGGAAGATGTGTTCCTGGCGGACATTGCTGTAACAAAATGTGGGTTTCAAAGCAATAAGCCCTTTTACCCTCATTATTGCAATCTGAGTAACGTTTAATCTGCTATTTTTAGACATATATGCATAGTAAAAATTCTTATATTCGAACACATTTTTCATTTAAAGAAATTCTTATACACATATTAAACACAATACATTTACTCCTAATAGAAATATAATTTCAAGGTCTAACATATAATTTTTCTATCCAAAAATTATAGAAATATTTGATGTATTATATTTAAATCCAATATAAATTTAAGAATATCTTCTATTAAAAAAAAAAAGTAATCCGATTATAGCCAAATTACAAATCATCTTATTGAACAAAAAATTTTTTACTTTATTATAAAAATCGTCTAATATGATCAACTAATAATGAATTTGCAATTTTATTTGCCCCTCTTAAAACAACATATAATTTGCTAAAATATAAACAAACCAAGTAATCATTAAAAAATTGTAGTAGATAATTTCATAACATACAAGAAATTATTTTTCGTAGAGTGATTACGAAAGTAAATAATTGTATACAATCTATTACCGCAAAAGAATCACATAGCGTTTATCAGTCGTTGCAATACATGATTCACTATTTGGAAATTTACACTACCGTATACGTTTAGAGTTGATAAAAAAATCACATGAAAATCTATTTGTAATGTTAGAAAATAAAAGTTACACTATCCATTTTTAAAAATCAATCGAAAATTTATAAGTATTATTTTAATAATGCAATAATTATTGTGTGCTATTCTGCTAGTGAATAAGAAATTATAAAAAAAAAGATTGAAAGATTAACTTCATCAAATAAGTAAAAATATTTTCTAAAACGCGAATTTAATTTGTGTTCTTGTATTTATATACAAGGTTTTATAATATTATTAAAAAATCAAAAATATACTTAAATTTATTCGTATAACAATCTTGTATAAAAAATTGTATTACAAGAACAATGTTCAAATATTAATATTATTTAATTATTTTATTCGATTTTTAAATAAAGAGAAAATAGTTAAAATATTTCATATGCATGTTTTTAAAATTCGGAAAAAATTATTTTTTTATTATAAATAATCTCATATTTAAATTGTTTAAAATCTCAATAGGAAATTTAAAATACCATAAATTTCCTAAAATTAAACTATCAAAATTATTTCATCTTTCGTCTGGTTTTTAATAATATATACATACATCTTAACCACCTAACAATATAACTGAATATAAAAAAATAATAAATTGGAAAATAAGTGTCAAATTTTATTTTTAAATTCGTTTTGTAATAAAATTCGATTCGTACATAGTTTTACATTATATATCCATAAAGTATAAAAATGGATAGATAATAAATTACACTAAATAATTTGAATAGTTTTTAAAAAAACCGCCTGAATTACACCTCTAGATTTTTAAAATTAATTTTTGTCTGCTTAATTATATTAATTTAAAAAAATTAATAATTAAAGAATGTTTTTTTTTTGTTCTGAAATGTTAAACAATCGAATTCGTATTTTACATATAAGTATTAGTTTTAATTTAATAAAATATTTTATAGTATTTTAATACTATAAATTCAAAAGTTTTTTTTTTTTTTTTTTTTTTTTTTTTTTGTATTTACATGTATATTTTAAAAGCGCAATTTTTAACAATTATTGTTTTAATTTTCGAATAGTGCATACTAAAATATTGGTAATATTTAAAAATGTACTGGACTAATAATAATTAGGACGATTATACGAGTAATATTTAATTAAACTTCATACTAAAATATTGGTAATATATGCAAATATACCGGAGTAATAATAATTCGTGCGATTATACGAATAATTCTTACTAATTATACTAATAATAATTAGTAGGATTTTAAAATGTACTGCACTTTCTTTAATAACAGAATCCTTTAACAATCTGAATAAAAAAATTTGAACATCAATAAAAAAAAAACAGATAAATTATTTAATTTTAGTGCAAAATCTCCTACCTTTAGCGAATTCCATGATGCCAAGGAAAAATATGCAGGTTTTGAAAACTGTTTCCCACATCATGTTGATAGTTTTCTTCTACAATAAAGTTTCAAGTATTGCACAAAAATCTTCACAAAAAAACACACGTGTTTTTTTTTTCGTTCGAGTAAAAAAAAAATTCCAAACACACACACACCGCTAAACACAATCCTTTGGAGATGAACACCAAAATTTCGGTAATAAACCGTTCCAGCAACAAATTCCAATATCTCACAAACAATTCCAAATTATTTTCTGCCAAACGATAACTCCATCGTGTTCGAACAATTACCCGAAGGAATTCGAAATTCTTTAATTAGTTTGTTTGGTGAAAAAGGGAGCGGAGAACAACTCTGTTCGAACGTTCGAAGCGCGAAGTTTTTGCGAAACCACCGATTCTCGCCACAGTCGCTGCTGAGACTGAAGTTGGAACGTTCGGCTGCTGGTTTGGGAGGTGAAAAAGATTTCGGACAGGAACGAACAGGGGATGATTCCACTTGGGCCGATCAGAATGACATCTAGCGGCGAACCGGTTGAAGTGAGAGGGGTGTTCGGGCCGGTGGAAGGGTTTTCCGAAGTTTTTTGCCTTTCTACAGCCTATTATTTTCATGTAATGCATTTGTTTTTTAATTCATATGGAATAAAATCTTAACCTACTTGAGAGCAAGGTATATAGGACCTTCACCATGTACGCCAGTCAAAAGAATTGAATTGAATATAAAGAATTGAATTATTCGTAGCAAATGCTTAATCCGGAATATGTTTTTCCATATCATTATTCGAATCCAACCTAAAAACTAACTGCCAAAAATAATTTTTATGAAAATATTGCATTTAAAACACGATCTATCATATCACATCACGATATTGAAAAAAAAAAAAAAAGGTTGCTACTTAAAATGATGCACGTATTAATGTAACATTACATATAAGGATGCATTTATTACATGTATTACATAAATGATGCAGATGCATATTTCTAGATGTTTCATGTGGAGCCTGAATGGCCATGTGGATAGCATTCTGGTGTTCGTACCACAGGTTTCGGGTTCGAGTCCAGGCGGGGGTTCGGCATCCACTTTAAACCGTAGGTCCCGATCTAACAAGATCGTAAAGCGTTGAGCATGTATTGTTACTCTGCGTACGTAGCTTATCTGCAAGATACAGGCACCTCCCTTAGTAGTTCTAAGTGAGTAACGTCGGTGCAGCGCTTGCCTTAAGGCATCAAAGAAAATTGTCTAAGTGTTTGTCAGCTGCATTAGGACAATATATATATATATATAATTTTTCAACATACAATGATGCATTACATGTATTAATGTAACATTATATGTATTACGTAAATGATGAATTACATGTATGTGTATTTCTACATGCTTCATGTTATATTTTTTTAATGCAGCTAGCAATACAGAGATAGTTATCTTTATGCCATAAGCAAGGGCTGCACCACTGTTACTCATTTAGCACTACCGAGGGGACACGTGTAGCTTGAAGATATGCTATGCATGTGAGTAACATTACCTCCACAACGCTCCACGAACCTATTAGGCCGTGATCTACGGTTTAAAGTGGATTCCGAACCCCTACAAACATCCATGGCACCGCCGGGACGAAACCTGTGGGTTAAACCCAGGTGTGAAACCAGATAGCTAGCCACTCGGCCATTCAGGTCCCTATTATTGTCACGTAACGCAAATATTTTTTTAATTCATACAGAATAAAAACTTAACCTACTTGAGAAGAAGGTACTTAACACCTTTATCATGTACGCCAATCAAAAGAATGTATTTTTAGCAAATGCTTAAACTGGATTGTATTTTCTGATTGTTTATTATTCGAATCCAACCTGGTAAAAATTTTCATGAAAATAATGCATTTAAAACACGATGTATCGCAATTTAAAAAAAAATCTGCATTAAATGATGCAATACACAACATTATATGTGTTATTACCATTGTTATAGGTAAATAAATAATAACATTAAATTTTAAAATACAGGTCTCGGAGCCGAGTCCCGGCTGGATGTTTCTAACAAAAATATACACACATATATATATATATATATATATTAATACTGAAATAAATATTTATTATTTAAGTATTTAATAATATATAGTATATATAGTGGGATCGGATAGCCTATTGTCAAGCTCGCTGAAACTCTGTGCCACGGGTTCGGATGTTTGTAGTGGTTCAGGATCCACTTTAAACAGTAGTCCCCGACTAATACGATTATTACAACACCACATCACTGTGCCTAGAGCTGAGTAGCCCCTTTACAGTCTGGGATGATGTGGGTGAGAAGATGCCTGATTGGCTCTGTGACGCTCTATAGTCATATGAGACAGGGACCCACGGCTTAAAGTGGATTCCGAACCCCTACGAGCATCCATGGCCTCCCTGTGACTCGAACCCAAATCCTGTAGTACCGAGAGTCAGATAGCTAGCCTCGCGGCCATCAGGCCACCCACCCTCGTCTAATATGAATGTAGAGCTTTGGGCGTGGGCCTGAAATCCAAACCCCGTCGAAAGAAAAGCATCTCCTGTCTCGAAATCTGCCAGTAGGCAGATTTGAAAATATTTTTATTTGAGGGGATAATACTTTGAGCTAAAAGAACAAAGGCATTTTAAAAATATTCGGTTCCCTTACGAAACTCCAAAAATGTGACAGAATCAAAATCTGTGTTGAACATTGACCCAATAAATCCATATGTCTGGAAGTCATTTCGTATGTTTTTGCTTTTCTGATGCAGCTGGCAATCCAGAGACAGTTGATATTTATGCCAAAAACAAGGGCTGTACCGCTGTTACTCATTTAGCACTATCCAGGGGGCACGTGTTGCTTGGAAGATAGGATACGGACGCGAGTAACATTACTCCCACAACACTCTACGAACCTAATAGGCCGGGATCTACGGTTTAAAGTGGATTCCGAACCCCTACAAACATCCATGGTACCGGCGGATTTTGAACCCAAAACCTGTTGTAATGAGCGGCAGAGCGCTAGCCATTTAGTGATCAGGCCCCCTATGCTTTATGTTATAGATAAATAAATAATGACATTAAATAAAATATTTTTATAGGAATTTATTAAAAAATAATTGTCTCATGAAATTATGTAAAACATGAATTGTTTATGAAAAGATACTACTACTAAAAATTACTAATCCACATCACTGGGCCTAGAGCTGACATGCCCCTTTACAGTTTGAAATGACGTGGGAGAAATTGAATGGTCCCACGATGGAGGCGGGGAAATTTTCGCAAAATTCACTTTTGGATTTACAGAAGCTGAACAATGAGGAAAATGTTTCTCAAAAACAATAGAAAATATCAATAAATTAAAATTAAAAAAAAAAGGAAAAATATGAAATGCGAGAATATGAGCTAAAATAACGAAGGCATTTCAAAAATATCGATTCTCATACAAAACCCCTGAAATGAACTCCTCCCGAACAAAACTTTCTTTATTGATGTTAAAGATTGGCCCAATAAATCCGTATGCCTGTAAGTCATTCCGTATGTTTCAAGGTTTGGTTTGTGTTGTTGCTCTAAGGTCATTTTGTGCCCACGAGGGTTTAACAGACCGGGATCCTATAGTTTAAAGTGGAAATTTTAAAGTGGAACCCCCCTAACAAATATCCATGCCACCGCCAGGATTTGAACCTGGAGCCTCTGATATCAAAGGCCAGAGGTATGTTTCAAGTTTGGTTTGTCGCTCTACGGTCATCTTGTGCACACTTTGGGCTAAACAGAACTTACAGTTACAGTTATTTACGGAACTTACAGTTTAATGTGGATTCCGAACCACAAGCAAACATCCATGCCACCGCCAGGATTCGAACATGAAGCCTTCGATACCAACAACCAGACCGCTAGCCAGTTGGCCATCAGACCTTCGTATGTTTCAAGGAGAAAAGTAGGAGGCCAGTTGTAATATCAAAAATAGAACGCAAGTTGCAGTCTACAAAACCTGATAAATATGAATCATCTTAAGGAAAAATTAATAATTTTTTTACTAAAATTAAAAAACGCTACGATTTAGGCATGCCATTTTTTGCAATAATTATGATTACAGTGTTTTTCTGATATAAAAAATAATTAAGATTTCATCCATTTTCATTGACATCTATTGGTTTGGTTTGTCGCTCTAATCTTTGCATTTGAAAATTTTAAAGTGGTTCTGAACAAAAACATCCATGATCACAAGAGATACGATACTCGTTCAGGCCCCGCAAATAAAAATTCAATTAACGTATCTTAATTTTATTTGAAAATTAATGGTGAATATCAAAAGACATTTAAATAAAAATTATCATGAAATAAATAATAAATTTTAAAAAAGTAGAAAAAAATGATAAATTTGATTTTCATAAATATTGAGCGGTGAAATTCATGTCTGAAATTACATTTAGATATATGACCATTAGATTTTTAAGGAGAAACATATTTTGTAAAAACGTAAAAAAATCGAAAATGTTTTGTTGGACAATATGTTGGTTTTCCTTGAATGAATTCAAGGTCGATAACAGATCAAATCGAAAGATTCGAGATTGATCATAGGATTTTTTTAATCAGTGCTTTACTTCCGTGCATACTGCAGTGAGATATTTTAGTTTCATTTCTATGATTGTTTCCTAGGATATGTGAATGCTTTCTTAATTTCCACATATGCCAAATGTGGGCTGATTTCCTATAAAGGAAACTTCGAAAAGATATAAAAACAATGGAACAACGTGAAGTGATTATTTTCTAGTAAGAATTTAATGAATATTTTAATTGACTGAACTGAATTCCCTCCCAGTGAAGATTTCAATGAATTCGGAGTGACTGTAAAATATTCTTGAAAAATTCTCACATCGAATAGTTAATCTGCCAGGTGTAAGTTTTCCTTTTTTTCTCCCACACAACACACATATGCGGGGCTGTTACTGCAAAATGTTGTTTTATATTGGTCGACTGTTCATCTTATACAAAACTGGGATACAAAAGCAACTGATGTTTAACAACAACAGAAAAAAGAGAAATTTGAAAATTAATTTATTCAACATCCTAAGTGCCCATATGCTGCAACGACGTAATTTCAAATCACAATCTTCAAAACGCGAACTACCAAAAATTTTTGAAAAAAAAATTATTCTGTAACTCTTGAAATTTATATTAATAAAATTTTCATGGATCTTTCGCAACAATTCCCCAACTTTCTACACACTGTATTAATATTATATTAATTAACATTGTATTTCATTAAAAATTTGCATTATATTTTATATATGAAACTACTTCAAACTTTTAAATTAAAATTTTTTTACTACATAATAATTTGATCTTACTTCTTATTTTAAATATTTTTCACCACTAAATTACCTATAAAAAAGATGAGGGTTCGATTCCGCTGATGGCGTATATTAAAGTTACTATTTTAAAAGCATAATATGTTCAAAAGAATTTCTCGACGTACTATTTTTCAAATACGTTGATTTATCTCCATATGAATTCCCTGTTATTATCGATTAACTACTGAATAAAAATATTCTGATAAAAAAATTATTATACGTCAAACATGGAATTCGGTACCTTTCATACAATTGTTCCACTATTCATTTATTAAATTATCCTAACAATACATTTCTTACGAATTAACGCAGTATAGATGTCGAACAGACAATAGCAGAAAATAGTTTATTTCAATTTTATTGCTTCACGACAAATAACAAACAAACAAAATCCTTTCTTGCAGTCTAATGTTATTCTCCAATCAAGATAAACACAATTCAACCTTGGCGTGAAATCCCTCCTACACACTTCCTTTTGACACTCGCAAATTAAATATTAAATAAACATTCAAGTTTGTTATTTCTTTTGATGCTTAAGCAACTAAGAAACCAGGTATTGAATAACACTGCCAGTTACTAGGTTAGTGAACAAAAAAAAAAAAAAGCTTTTGATATGAAAGTTGGGTATAATGGAATTTACAAGATACAATCTCTGATTGTGTAGCAAGTAGTTGCATGTAGGTTGTTTTTCAGGTATAATAGTTGTTGAATGAAATAAATTTACTTTAATCATTTCATTTCAATATACAATAAGTTTTGATGAATGTTGCGATTAACAAGTTTTAAATTATTTTAAGGACAAAAAATATTTTAAAGCTTTTTTTACATTTAGTACTCTATTGTTTTTGCCATAAAATTCTAGAGCCTTGATGGCCAGTTGGTAAGCAGTGGGTTATCTGGTGCCACAGGCTACAAATTAGAATCTTGCTGGTGGCATGGATGTTTCGGGTGTTTCGGAATCCACGTTAAACTGTAGGTCCCGGTCTAATTGTGCACAAAATGACAGTAGCGCGACAAACCAAACCAAATCATCATAAAATTCAAGAGCCTTGATGGCCATTTGGTAGCTCGTTCTGGTGCCACAGGTTTGAATCTTGGTGATGGCATGGATGTTTGTTAGTGGTTCAAATTCACGTTAAACTGTAGGTCCCAGTCTAATTGTGCACAAAATGACAGTAGCGCGACAAACCAAACCAAATCATCATAAAATTCAAGAGTCTTGATGGCCATTTGGCTCGTTCTGGTGCCACAGGCAACAAATTCAGAATCTTGCTGGTGGCATGGATGTTTCTGGGTGTTTCGGAATCCACGTTAAACTGTAGGTCCCGGTCTAATTGTGCACAAAATGACAGTAGCGCGACAAACCAAACCAAATCATCATAAAATTCAAGAGCCTTGATGGCCATTTGGCTCGTTCTGTGAGGTTTGAATTCTTGTGGTGGCATGGATGTTTGTTAGAGTGTTCAAAATTCACGTTAAACTGTAGGTCCCAGTCTAATTGTGCACAAAATGACAGTAGCGCGACAAACCAAACTAAATCATCATAAAATTCAACAGCCTTGATGGCATTTGGCTCGTTCTGTGAGGTTTGAATTCAGGTGGGGCATGGATGTTTGTTAGAGGTTCAAAATTCACGTTAAACTGTATTTCCCAGTCTAATTAGCCCAAAGTGTATAAAAAATGACCGTAGAGAGACAAAATAAGCTATCATAAAATTCATTTTTTTTATGATTATCCAATCTGGGACTTGTGTTCCATTTATGTATTCCAAGCACGTCAACTGATAAATTGGCGAATTGCAGAATTCCGAAAGGACTTTCAGGGATAATTGTTCCATTTTTTTCGTTGGACATTCAAAATTAGTTTGGTTTGGTTTGGTTTATCAATCTATCGTCATTTTTTGCGCGCAGTAGACTAATTTGACCAGCATTTATAGTTTAACGTGGATTCCGAACTACTAACAAACATCCATGCCAACGCCGGGATTCGAACCTGAAGTCAAAGACCAGAGCGCTTGCTAGCATACAGGGCTATCAAGCTGCGGACATTCAAAAAGCATTTGACCCTGTGTGAATTGAAGGAATCATTTCAAAGCTATCAGTCTGAAATATCCTCCTCCTCTGATTATCAAACGCATCCTTTCCTACACACAGATAGTTGAGACAGATAGTTGAGACAGATAGTTCGATAGAGTAACAGAGAAGATAAAACAGATGGAGTAAGTAAAGATTAGAGTAAGCAAAGACAGATAGAATGACAAAATATTTTCTACTATCAAAAACAGTAAAGCAGGAATATTTAAGGAAGTAAACTCTTACTATTACTTTTCTCTAATCTATATTTCCGACATTGTAAATAAATTGAACACTCTCCTGGTGCTACCATCCTATGATACAATCTCTGATTGTGTAGCAAGTAGTTGCATGTAGGTTGTTTTTCAGGTATAATAGTTGTTGAATGAAATAAATTTACTTTAGTTATTTCATTTAAATATACAATAAGTTTTGATGAATGTTTCGATTAACGAGTTATTAATTTTTTTTAGGGAGGAAAATATTATAAAGCTATATTTTTACATTAACTGCAGTATTTTTTTTTGTTCTAATGCAACTGGCAAACACTAAGACAGTTGTCTTTTATGCCTTAAGGAAAGCGCTTACTCACTTAGCAGTACCTAGGGGTGCATGTAGCTTGAAGATAAGCTACGGATGCGGAGTAACACTACCCTCGAAACACTCTATGATCATGTCAAACCGAAACCTACGGCTTAAAATGGATTCCCGAACCACTACAAAAATCCCTGGCACCGCCGGGACTCGAACCAGAAACTTATGATACAGAGCGCTAGACACTCGAGAGCCTTGATGGCCAATTAGCTAGCCCTGTGACCTTTTGGTTAGGAACCTTCGTTAAATAGGGACCTGATGACCGAGTGACCAGCGCTATGGCGCTCGGTATCACAGATTTCAGGTTCGAGTCCTGGCGGTGGATATTTGTAGTGGTTCGGAATCCACTTTAAGCCGTAGTTTTCGGCCTTATATGACCGTAGAGCGTCACAAAGCCCAATAAAGGCATCTCACACACATCATTCTGTAACTGTAAAGGGACAACTCAGCTCTAGGTACAGTGATATGGTGTGGTGTAATTGTAGTAATCTACGTTAAACTGTAGGTGCCTGCCTAATTAGCCCAAAGTGAGCAAAAAATAACTGTAGAGTAATGAAGAACTTGAGGATTTTCAATCATTTCATTTCAATATACAATATGTTTTGATGATTTTTTTGATTGAAGAATTTTAAATTGTAATAGGGGCGAAAATTTTTAAAGCTAGATTTTTACATTTTTGCTGTATAGTTTTCATCGTAAAATTCGAGCGCCTTGATGGACAATTGGCTAGCACTGTGGCTTTTAGGACCACAGGCTTCAGATTCGAATCCTGGTGGCATGGATGTTTGTTAATTGATCGGAATAAACGTTAAGGTAGGTTAATATTAATCTATTATTTATAATGTTATTACCACCACATTAAATGTAAGTGCCAGTCTATTTTGTCCAAAGTGAGCAAAATTAAATGAGCATAGAGTGGCAATCATCAGTGACGCAACAGCCCATAGTGGGCCAAGGCCGTCTGCCTACTGGCAGATTTCGAAACGACAAATATTTTCTTTTTTTCGGGGTAGGGATGTCAGCCTTACACCCAACTCCCTACAGCCATATTAGGCCGGTACCTACGGTTTAAAGTGGATTCGAACCACTACAAACATCCATGGCACGACCGGGACTCGAACCCGTCGCACCGAGTGCCAGAGATAATGACATGCCATCATAAAAATTCTTCGTTTTTGATTATGCAATTGGGGACTTGTTCCCTTTATTGTTCCGGGTCATCAGCTGATGGAATGGGGAAGTGCCGATTTCCGGAAGGACTTTCAGGGGTAAATGTCCCATTTTTCTCTGGACATTCAAAAGCATTTGACTGTGTATGAGCTGAAGGATTTATTTCAAAACTCATCAGTTTAAAATTTCCACCTCCGATTATAAAACTCATCCATTCATGTCTCAGAGAGATAGTTGACCATCAAGAGTAACAAATGTAAAAAAAAAGTTTCAAAAGTATTTTCTACTATCAAAAACAGTAAAGAATAACAGTAACCGCCTAAGGGCAGTGAATTCTCATCATTACTCTTCTCAATCTATATTTCCGACATTCCAAATAAATCAAACACTTTCACCGCAATTTTTCACAGATGATGCTGCCATCCTAAGTAAAATCAGAAAAACGAACTATCTTTATTTAACTAACAATAAACATCTTACGGATCTCTCCATTTCGAATAAAATTCTACAAATAATAATAGCAAAAGACTAAAGCAGTATTTTTCAGAAAAAACTCACAGAAATAAAAAAACTCAACCGTATACCTTAAGAATCAAGAACTTAATTGGACATGAAAGAACTAACGTTCTTGAAGAAGAACATTCATACTAACATTAATACTAGCATGCTCATATGAATATAAGAACTAAACTACCTTGTAATTTATCTACATCAGTACCTTACCTAGAATCAACATTTAAATTATATTAAACAGAAATATAGAAAGAATATTAATAGATTTAACCCATAATGCAGGAACATTCTTCTAGAAATAAAATGCCTATATCCATTAAAGGTACTTACGTATTAACGGTACCTTGGCGATAGATGGTAATTTATCTACATCAGTACCTTACCTAGAATCAACATTTTAATTATATTAAACAGAAATACAGGAAGAATATTAGTAGATTTAACCCACTTAATGCAGGAAATTCTTCTATAAGTAAAAGATATAAAATGCCTATATCCATTAAAGGTACTTACGTATTAACGGTACCTTGGCGACGGACTTGGCGGTTTTTAAATGTCGCCAATCTTTTATTATTTGGAATAAAAATATTTTGAAAGCTTTTTTGATTTTAAATGAAGTGTTTCATATATATTTTATTATTTGGAACAATAATTTTAAGTGTAGATTGGTGCCAAATCTGTATCTGCGGTTGGTGCATGTGCTCTGTATTGGTATCCACTGTCGCCAAGGTACCGTTAATACGTAAGTACCCCTTTAAATATAAAAAACATTAAAGCACAACAAAATATGACAATAACACAAAACATTAATGTAAAATTCTCAAAAACCTATGACAATAGGACTGTACAAAAAATTCAATCGATATCTGTCAAAGAATTGGGGGAAAACCTCTCTCACAACTTCTTTAACATCTTGGAAAATCTTTAAAATCTGGCCTTTCAAGAAATTAAAACTTATGAACCTCTCACAAATATTAAAATACCCAGAAAATGTCTCCTTTTAAAACTTCCTTACAACTTTTCTGGTGCTCGTTTTGCAATTCTGATTTAAGTGTTACTATGATTCCAACCCTTTAATTTCAGGGAATTGCAAATGCTTTTAATCTTAATATATATAGTCACTACGGGAAATGAGGGCCTATGACGGGTCTGGTGCGCTCCAATAAAACATCATTATTCTGAATGCCATATGGGACAAAACTAAGGAATATCCCACTAAACAACCATCCTGACCGTCTATGTGAGATGTTGTTTAAACACTCATTGTTTTATATAGTTGTTTCTGAAAGCTGTGAGTACATTGTAGATAGTAATAAATTCAACTCTAAGCATTTCTGATGTAATTTCGTGTGTTACGATTGGTCCCCGCATCTTGTATTTAAATACCATTCATGCATGGCATATGCTTTTAAAATATGTTCTAAAAAACCCTTAATGCAAATTAATAAACGTAAAGAGAAAAATTATAGTTTAGTTTTTAAATTTAATTTCGTTTTTATTCATCATCATTATCGCCATCATCAACGGCACGATAGCCCCTTGGTGGGCCAAGGCCTTCTACCTACTGGAGGATTTTGAGACAAGAGATGTTATCTTTTGTCAACCCTACACTCATCGCTTTACAGTCATGTTAGTTCGTGACCTGCGGCTTAAAAGTGGATTCCGAACCACTAGAAACATCAATGGCACATCCGGGACTTGAACCCGAAATCTGGGGCATCGTGCGCCAGAGCGCTAATCAATCGGCCATCAGGCCTCATTTTTAAATTCCTACTATTAGCTCACACACTCCCTATATATATCTTGTTCAAATTTTCAATCGTTCATAAAAACTTTTTATTCATCCACTCAAGTTCAAATACATTTTTTATGAACTTGTAGGGGATGACACTTGATGTTAATATAGTTTGTTCAAATATTAATTCATTAATTAAATTTAATTAATTAATTTTAGTTTTTTTTTTTTAGATTTAAGTTGCATGTATCTAATAATAGATGGCACCAGATGTAATGGGAAAATTCCTTTATTTGTAAAGGACTTTTCTGCATTATAGTGAAAAACTAGGAATTGACTTAAAATTTTTTTTTATATTACTTGATATTACTGAGAATAATTCAGATTAAAAAAAAAAAAAAAACAACACAAATATTATATTATTTACATGTATGATAAATGAAAAATATATGCAAGTTAATGTTTGAATATTTTCTATATATTGAGGGCATAGTTTATCTTTATCTTGTTTTCTGAATGTAACATTAAAAAAAAAAAAAACATCGGTGGGATTTCTGCCCACCGATTCACGGAGATCTCTTTTTAAGGGCGAAGACGAAAAAAATAATACTTTTAGGAGCAATTATTCCGCATTTGCGTGTCTGATTCGGAAAGCAGACTCAGATGCGAGACGCTTTATAAACATTGTCACGATTACCATAATCAAAAATACATCTTTTGTGAAATCAGACCTGAGTGAAAATAAACACTTCAACAAGAAATCCGCGATTCGACGAACTGATTAATTTTCAATTCAAAAGGCTTAATGAAAGGACATAATTATTGATAAAATATTAAAAATGAATATCAAATGAAAATAATCACACAATCTGAAATTCCCTCATGTCCTTCAGAACACCTCGCTTAATTGCTCCAACACTGCGATCTTCCCCCACTTTCCCTGTTAAATCTCGTCTGTCTCTCACTTCCCGAATTCAAATGTCTTCTTATTTGCTTTCTTCTCTCTCCTTTACTGTACCTTCGTTTGTTTCCCCTCTCTCCCCCTTCTTGACATCTTGTTTGCTGGCCACTCTTTTCCCCGTGCTATACCTTCTTGTTCGTTTTCTCTTCTTTTCATTGAGTCACTTTCTTGTTTTTCTGCTTTTTTATTTGTTACACTTTGTTTTTTCCTTGCTCACTTTTCCCTGCGACGCCTTGTTGTTTTTTTTTTTTTCTTTGTTACACTTTCTTTTCTCTCTTTTCTTTGCGGCACTTTGTTGTTTTCTTCTCTTTGGTTACACTTGGTTTTCTCTCTTTTCTTGCTGCACCTTGTTGTTTTTCCTTGTTTCCTTGTGGCATCTTGTTATTTTCTCTATTTTCCTTGTGGCACCTTGTTGCTTTCTGTCTTTTCCTTGCGGCACCTTCTTATTTTCTTCTCACTTGTGGAAATTGTTTAATTTTCTCCTCGCCTTCCCTTTTTGTACCTTCTTGCTTGTTTTCTCTTCTTTTTCATTGCGGCACTTTCTTGTTTTCTTCTCTTTTCTTTGTTACACTAGTTTTCCCTCTTTTTCTTGAAACACCTTGTTGTTTTCCCTCTTTCCTTGTAGCAACTTTGTTTTCTCTCTTTTCCTTGTGGCACCTTGTTGTTTCCTCTCTTTCCCTTTGCACCTTGTTTTCTCACGGCACCTTGTTATTTTCTCTCTTTTCCTTGTGGCGCCTTGTTATTTTCTTTCTTTCCTTGCGGCACCTTGTTGTTTTCTACACTTTTACTTGCGGCGCCTTGTTGTTTTCCCTCTTTTCCTTGTGGCAACTTGCTGTTTTCTCTTTTTTTTTCTTGCGGTACCTTGTTGTTTTCTCTCTTTGCGGCACCTTGTTGTTTTCTCTCTCTTGCGGCACCTTGTTGTTTCCTCTCTTTTTCCTTGTGGCACCTTGTTGTTTTCTACACTTTCACTTGCGACGCCTTGTTGTTTCTCTCTCTTTACCTTGTGGCACCTTGTTGTTTTCTTCTCTTTCACTTGCGGCACCTTGTTGTTTTCTCACTTTTTTCCTTACGACACCTTGTTGTTTTCTATCGTTTGCTTGCGCCTTGTTATTTTCTTTCTTTCCTTGCGGCATTGTTGTTTTCTACACTTTTACTTGCAGCGCCTTGTTGTTTTCCCTCTTTTCCTTGTGGCAACTTGCTGTTTTCTCTCTTTTAGTTGTCTTTCCTCTCTTCTTGTGGCACCTTGTTGTTTTTTCTCTTTCACTTGGGGAATTTTTTTTTTTTGTTTTTCTCCTTACTTTTCCATTCTGTACCTTGTTTGTTTTTTTCGCTCCCTTCCCTTGCGGCACTTTTTTGTTTGTTTTCTTTTTTTCTTTTCTTTGTGACACATTGTTTTCTCTCTTTCCCTTGGGACAACTTGTGGTTTGTTTTCCTCTCTGTCTCTCCCTCTCTTTTCGACACCTTCTTGTTTGTCCTCCTTGCGACACTTTGTTTTTTCCTCTCTCTCCCTTGAGTCACCTGGATTATACAGCCATTCAGGCTCTTTATGAAAACAACAAACCTGGAAACAACGAACCGAAACAAACAACCGAAACAAACGAACCTACTGCATATTTAGTCAGTAGTACTAAACTTGGTAAATAAATCATACTGCGCACTTACATGTTTTAAGCGTAACTTTTTTTCCATGGACAGTTACCATTACTATTTGATTTATAATATTTTCAAAGTTATATAGAATAAATATCATCAGCACTGGAATATAACGATTTTTCTTATTAAATTATTTTCTTATAGGTAATTCTCTAAATCAACTTAATATTTTTAGAAAGACAGCTTAATTTTAAAGTTTTACATATGTATCAGTGCCTTTTAAGAAATTAAAAACCTGCAATGTTCAATCTTAAATATATAGTTTATGTCAATTAATTGAAAGTTGTATTGTTCTTTCTTCTAATTTACGCATTACTATTATTAATTTGTTAAAGGAACAAACCTTCAGGATTTTAAAATTCATTCATGTTTTACAAACTTCTTTAATCCATTCAGAAAACATTTAATATTTAAGAATTTAGCATATTGCCTACAATTGCTATCATAGAGGATATGTAATATATACTGTAACAATAGTTTCCGTTATCTGAGCTCTAATGAGATGTCTAATCTCAGAGCTTCATCAGACTAACCTTGATTAGTTATAGCTCTCACGGAAATTGAGCTATAGCTCTTTGGATGAGATGAATACAGGTTTGTTTGGTTTGTTTTCCATTATCTTTAATGAGTTCAGTAAAAATAGTAGATGAATTTAGGTTTGACAATATGTATCGTTACTGATTACTGACAATGTGAGAAAAATTTGGGCACATACAACTCAAATGTGAACTTGCTACCTTAAGAAAGGCACTATTTTCTCAATATTTTTGGAGTGTGTAGTTTGGAATTCGTGATTCGTCTTGAGTAAAGCTGAATTTGCACCAATGCTGTTACATGAGGATTGACCATCTAAAGTATATGAGACTGGAAAAAATCATAATATAATTGCATTAACAATTAAATTAAGATAAACCACAAGTACTGATGATTTCGGACGTTTCATTTTAGCTTTTGCGTAAATGAAAGTTAATTAAACTATATAATAAATGAAACATCATTTTGAATTTCATTTATAACGAAGAAAAAATTACTTAAATGGGGTTGTGAATAAATATTACTTAGAAATTCACAGTAAAAAAATTCTTAGAACAATGATGATTTCAGTAATAGATATGAAATATAGTAATTTGAAATATATTTCTAGTAAATCAGCTACAAAATAATTATGGATTATTTAGTTTTTAATACAATAATTCAACTTTATTAGAATAAATTACACTAGATTACTGAATTGGCTCATATCCAATATTATTCTTCATTGGGTCCAACAGCCCCATGGTCTGAATTCAGGCAGATTTCAAGACAGTCGTGTTTTCTTTTTACAGGGCGGGGTAGTTAGCCCTATGCCTAACGCTCTACAGTCATATTAGACCAGTGCCAATGGTTTAAAGTGGATTTCGAACCACTACAAACAATCATGGCACCACCGAGACTTGTACCCTGTGTCACCGAGAGCCAGACCGCTAATCACTCGGCCATCAGGTCCCATATACAATATGCACCCAATACAATATATGACAAATAAATTTTGAATTTGCCATGTATTTATAAGAACAACAGATTAAAACGTAAATTTTCCATTAGCATTAAAAAGCGAATTTAAATTTACATCTTTACTTTTAACCAGTAAGAAAAAATGACAGTAGTAAAAAGTTGTTTAATTTACTCCACTAAAATCATTAATTTTTGCACGAAAAATTAATTGTGCTGAATAAAACCAACATTTGAATCAATTCAATGCAAATTGCAGTCGATACAAATTGGTCACATTTGATATTTTATTTTTAACAGTTCATGCCCAAAATTTCATTTAGATTTTGCGAATTTCATTTATATATGAAAAAAAAAATATTGCTTAGATATGATTGTGGATAAATATTACTTAAATCTGTAGACTTCACAGTACAAAAATTCTTAGAACAATTATGATTTCAGTATAAATATTAATATAAATGTTAATGTTAATATATTAATTTCAAATATGCGTTTAGTAAATTAGCTACAAAGTCATTATGGATTACTTAAATTTTAATAAAATAAATCAGCTTTACTTCAATAAATAACAAATACTGGATTGATCCATAATAATATTCATCCAATGCAATATATATAAAATAGCGAATTTGCTATTGATTTATAAATATGAAACTTCCATTAGTGTTAAAAATTAAAAGGAATTTACATTTACATCCTTAATTTAACTAGCAAGAGAAAAAATTACAGTGCAAAAAATGTGTTTTTACGCCCTTTGAATTGACTCAACAATTTTATTTCGGCATAATTGATTTTTTTGTGCAAAAATAATGATTGTAATGAATAATAAAATGAATTTACATTGTGCTCTAACCATGAAAATGATGAAGATGAACCATGGATTGATTCATTCAGACTATTGTATTGATTCATACTCAGTATTGGATTGATTTAAACACAATATTGGATTAATTCGTACTGAATACTGGATTGATTCATACGCAATACTGCATTGATTCATGCACAGTATTGACTCAATACATTACATATCAAATAAATTGTGAATTTGCTACAGATTTATAAGCACAGCAGATTAAAATATAAAATTTCATTAGAACTAAATGGAATTGACATTTACATCCTCACTTTAACCAGTAAGAGATATGTTACAGTAGCAAAAATGGCGTTTAATTTGGATAAACAATAACTTCTTCAATTTGTAACTTCTTAAAATTAATTAACTTTCTTAAATTTGTATTGACTACATTTAGTATTGAATTGATTCAAAAGTTGGTTTATTCCAGCACAATTAATTTTTTGTGCAAAAATAATCATTGTTAGAAATAATAAACTGAATTTACATAGTGCTTTAAACCTTAAAATAATCATTAGTGACGAAGAATATAAATTCAAAAAATTAACAACATATGCACAAAATTAACTGTGGAATAAACCAACATTTGATACAATGTGATACAAAGTGTTCCCATTTGTTGTTTTATTTTTAACAGTTCAGCAAAAGTGCCCAAAAGTGAAGGGATATCGAGCTTGGGTCATCATTCATTTTGATGGATAGTGCTGGACGAACGGACCATCTACACGTATCACTTTGAATGAACCATGAAAATAATCATTGGCGATGAACCATGTAAATTCACTTTATTATCCGTAGTGGAGAACATTGTCCGCTTGCATTTCACAAGTACCATTTTATGTAGTCATGACTCCTGAAATTTTTATCTTTTCTATGTACTAATGTGTCCAAAAAGTAAGACCAATTATGTTTTTCAAAAACCTTTTTTACTTCAAAATTTATTTCATCGCCTTCAAAGTAATCCCCCTGACACAATGCACTTATGCCAACTTTTTCCTATCCTCAAAGCATGCTAAAAGGTCATCGGCAGGTATGGCCTTCAAAGCGCTCGGCGATTCACGTTGAATCTCTTTAGTCGACTCAAAACGGTGTCAACGGAGTGGTCTTTTGAGTTTGGGAATAGCCAGAAGTCACACTGTGTGAATACGATGGTTGTGGAACGATATGAGTTTAATATTTGGTGAAACAGTCACAAAGAATCAATGCAGTGTGAGATGACGCATTCAGTGTTTTGGGTACTAATCGAGATTTGACGCATTTGAGGCCCAAAATGGAATTGACCGATCCTTTTGAAATTCCAACATCATCAGCAAGTCTCTAATTGTAAATCGACGGTTTGCAAGCAAAAATATTTAGTTTTTTGGACTTGAGCTGCGTCGATTGAGGCTTTTCGTCTTCCACGCGTTCTCTGCCTTCTTTGAACTGTTTTAACCACTTCTAAACATTTCTTTCCGATATAGAAATGCTCACCGAATGACTTCTGCAACATTCTATACGTTTACGCAAACAAAATTCAAGTTTGTTCTTTGCTCCATTAATTCAGGCATTTCAAAAATCGCCGGAATCAGTTTTAGCGTCTCACAAAGTCAAGAGTAACACAAACACTAATGAATATTTTGACTCCAAATTTCACATGTAGTTGCTAAACAAATATATATTCCATATTTCGCTCAGTATTATTAATACGTATAACGTGCATTTGGTTGAATATCTGTGTGTGTGTTGTGTTGAATTTATCAATATCATGAATGTCACGTTACGGAATGATGGAGAAAATGATCTTGGAGGGCTTTTAGATGTAAATACTAATGACACACTGGTTCTTAGGTTTGGTCTAGATGTTGCTGCCTGCCAAGAGGAATAAGAAAAAAAATACTAATAGAATCGCGCTTTTAGAACAGATGTAACGAATATAATAATTAAACTGATACTCCAAGTGCTCTTTGATACAGGTTTCGGGTTCGAGTTCCGGTTGTACTATGATTGTTTGTAGTAGTGGTATTTGTAGTTCGGAAAGCACTTTAAACTATAGGTTCCGATCTAATATGTCTGCAGAGCAATAGGGTAGGACTGGCAACTCTACCCTGTAAAAAAGTTCCTCTTCTGTCTCGAAATGTACCAGTAAGCTGGTAGATTTAGCCCACTCTGGGCTACACTGTCAGGGAGTTAGTTAGTTAGATACTCCAAGTCTTAGTTTCACTAGTCTGAGCGAAGGTGGATATAAAAATTCAATAAAATTTAATGTTGACTACTATTACATTAATTTTTTATTCATATTTACTATGATTCAAAAAAAAAATTGTGATAAGTTCAGAAATATATCTGTCATGATAAAGATGCTACTGTGTATATTTTAAAACATTAAAAACTAATAAAATAGGTAAATTCTTCAATGTTTCTTCGTCTTACAAGTTTATCGAGAGTTGCGATTCAAGGCGCTTCAAGACATACTTTAAGAAGTTTTATTTCTCCGTTAAAAAATCTTCTTAATATTGTCTCTCTCCCTTTAACCATTTATAAATTTAAAAAAAAAACAACATTTGAATTTCAAGCATTTAAGAACTAACTTTCATGCATTAATTACTTTTGCTCACAACTGATTTGCAATCTCGCTGAATAGAACAATCCAAAGATTTCACTGTAATGTTTCGGTTGTGCCCATCCACTACAATGCGACACTCTCAGCTGCTTTAATCAGCCAGTTCTCATTACTAACTACTTAGGCACAGACGCATTATACATTATCGAGAGTTCAGTGTTGGCGTGGAGTTTGATGATAGTTAACCCGGTTCGATTGTGCGCCATCATTTAATAAGCAGTTAAAATAACGAATGCCGAAACTCTTTCCTTGCCCTATGACAAATGGGCTGACAAAACGTTAAATTAGAAAGATTCAGTAATTAACACCGACAGACGTTAAAATGTGTTAGATAGAATTAAATAGTTAAAACTCTTTTGAAATGTTAAAGAAATTAAACCAAGCTTTGTGCTTTTGATAATTAATGCAAGTCTGAATCATGACATTGTTTGTTATAATCTATTGAGGACTTTGATGGCTAAATGACTAGTGCTCTGGTGATCGGTGCCAAAGGTTTCGGGTGTTCGAGTCCCGGCGATGCCATTGATGTTTGCATTGGAATCCACGTTAAACTGTAGGTCCCGGTCTAATATGACTATTTATAGTTGGGTGTAGGTCTGACAACCATACCCTGTAAAAAGGATCCATCTCCTATCTCAAAATCTAGCAATAAGCAGACGGCCTTGCACCACTATGGGGCTTGGGCTGTTGCGCCAATGATGATGTTGGTAATGACGTTATGGTGGCTGGTGATTATGTTATAGTTATGGTGACTGTAGTGCTAAGGACTTAGTTAAGTAATATCGGTGAAGATGCAGTCTTAGTTTCACATATGATTGAAGGTCGATTTAAAAAAAATTCAATGAAATTTGAAGTTAACAGAGAATATTCAAATTATTCTTTTAATTTTTTAAGCATACTTTAATATTCTTTCTATGATTCGAAATAAATTATGTGAAGTTCAGAAATGTATCTGTCATGCAAAAGATGACGCAATCTATTTAAAAAACATTAAGAACTAATAAAATTGCAAATTCTTCAATATTTCTTCGTGTTGTAAGTTTTGGGGGAACAAGATTTGAATGATTTCAAGGCACACTTTAGTAAGTTTTTATTTTTGTCAAAAATAATCTCAATAAGGAAATCGAAATCTCAATCGGAAGGTTTAATTTTAACCATTTATAAATTAAAAACTAACATTTGTATTTCAATCATTTAAGAATTAACTTTCATATTTTAATTAGTTTTCATATTTTAATTGTGACTCTTCCACAATTGTAGAACAATCCAAAGATTTCACTGTACTGTTTCAGTTGTGCCCATCCACTACAATGCGACAAATCTCAGCTGCTTTAATCAACCCGTTCTCATTACTAACTACTTAGGCACAGACGCATCATACATTATCGCTAGTTCAGTGTTGGCGTGGAGTTTGATGATAGTTAACCCGGTTCGATTGTTCGCCATCATTTAATAAGCAGTTAAAATAACGAACGCCAAAACTCCCGCCTGCCATATGACAAATGGGCTGACAAAATGTTAAATTAGAAAGATTCAGTAATTAACATCAACAGACGTTAAAAATATGTTAGATAGAACTAAATAGCTAAACTTCTTTGAAATGTTAAAGAAACTAGACCGAACTTTGAGCTCATGATAATTAATGCAAATGAAGAATTAATGCAAGTAATGAATCATGACACGTAAAACCCGATATGGTTTGACGTTTTATGGTCATCTTATACACGAGGGCTAAACAGGCCGGGACCTACAGTTTGAAGTGGATTCTGAACCACTAATAAACATCCATGCCACCGTCAGGATTCGAACCTGAAATCGGTGGTACCAAAGACCGCAGCGCCAGCCAATTGGCCATCTAACCGCAATCAACTGAGGGACTGATGGCCGAGGGACTAGGCAACTTCTGACGCTTGGTTCATAGGCTTCGGGTTCGATTCTTAGTAAAGTGCAATGATATTTGTAGGGGTTTGGTATCCCCTTTAAACCTAGGTCCCGGTCTATAATGATTGTTGGGACTAAGACAGACAATCCCTACACCCGTAAAAAGAAAAACATTTCCTGTCTCGAAATCTGGCAGACGGCCTTGCTCCACCATAGGGCTGTTGCGTCATTGAAGAAAGAAGAAAATCTATTGTGCCCTTTCAAGGATGGAAAGTTAGATGTATATATCATAACATTCTTTTGAGAAGATTCTTTTTTTTAAAATCGTTCATCAAAATTATTTTATGAAGATATAATACATAGCGAATAACCCTTGCTAAAATCTCTAAATATGGAAATATTTTAATTAAGCTTATAAGATTTCTAGTTTCAACATTTATTACAACATAAAAGCATTTCTCATGGTAGATTAATTAATGTAAATTAACCTTACTGTTTAACGTAAATTTTTTAATTATAATATTTTGACGGTCCGAATCGCGGCTCAGCGGCAATGTACGTCTCTGGTGAGCATTATCGTGGAGGTTCAATCCGCTGGCGACATTGTTGTAGACACTGTTTCAAAAAACGAGGAGACTCGATGGCATTTGTAATGTTTAGCATCTTGCTTCGTGTCGGACTACCCGATGAGAATTTTCCGGGTTTCTCCCCTACGAAACGCAAATGCGGATTTTTCTCACAAAAATTTTTCACCAAGCCAAGGGACACATATCTACCTACTGGTGCTCCATCACAACGGATGCTTCCCCCTCTCTCTAAATCCATTAGTAGACTATTCATGGGGCCCCGTCCGCACTGCGGGACACTGAGGAAATTAGACGTAACGACATTTTTATAAAATATATGTATATATAATATAGAGAGAATAGTTTTTGCTAAAATATCTAAATATCGATAAATTTTAATAAATTTAATAAGGTTTATAATTTTTAATATTTATTACAACACAGAAGCCCTTCTCACAATAGATTAATTAATATAAACTAAACTTACTGTTTACTGTAAACTTTATAATTATAAATATATTGACGGGTCAGACACATAACTCAGTGGCTACGTACGCCTGTGGTGTGCGTTACGGCAGAGGTTTAATTCAATTCTCGATAATCATAAGCCAATTGTATATATGGCGTTCTAGTTGACGACTGTCTTCTGGAAGGAATCTGGAATTTGAGAAAAACAATGCAAAAATATAAATACAAAATATTATGTTGCAAAACAAGGCAGACCAAAATAAACTGCAGTGGTTCCCAAAAGTATTCATACACTTTAAAGATTTATAGAAAAGTGCTGTAGTCTAGAATTGAATACGAATATAAAATTCCATATATCTTTTTATATCAATTTCCTGTGATTCCGAATAAAATCGAACAATTTTTAAAGCAACATTGACTCATTTTCTTTTTATAAAAAATGTGAAGAGATAGATAAAAAAAATAAAATAACAAAAGTGATTGTACAAAAAATATTTTCGAATAAATTCATAAATAATATTATCGTCTGTCGCTTTTGCTTTTTGGTATTGTACAACTTTTACTTATTTACTTCTTTATATTATGTTCCTTATTTAAAAATGATTCACTGTCATAAGAAAACAACGGACAGCATTCGAAAATTTCTTTATTTTTTTTATCATTGTAGTGATAAATGAATTTGGAATGTCGCTAAATTACTAAATTCATATAATTATAAGGTGTAGTACGGAATAAAAGGTATTCCGACCTTTGTTTTCGATCGAATTTTCTATCGACCCCTAAACGTTATGTCTATGTCTAGTATTGTAATATATTAACCTTCGTGGGGATCGATAATGATCTATGGACTAAATAAAATACATTTTTATTTTATTCCAGCCAGTTTCAACAATCAATCTACTACACCACACCACAGTGCCTAGAGCTGAATTGCTCCTTTTACAGTTTGGGAATGATGTGCATGAGAAGTGACGCTCTAAGGTCATATGAGACCGGAACCTATGGCTTAAAGTGGATTCCGAACCATTGCAAACATATAGAGAACATCGCCGGCACTTGAACCCCGAAACCTGTGGTTCCGAGGGCCAGAGAGCTATCCACTCAGCCATCAACAACAATTCAATCATGAACACCATCTGTCATTAGGCAGATGTCCTTGGCCCGCCAATGGGCTGTTGTACCAATGAAGAAGATCATGAACACCATTCCATCTTCAAGTCTATTTAATAGCAATTATTATATCAAATTAATTATAATAGACTTTTATTTATAATTTCTCAAAATTTAGCGAAATCTTTTAGTTTAAAAAAATTAAAAACTTTTTTTCCCTACCGAAAAACTCACTTGTAGAAAAAACTATTCGATCTGTGCAATTACACATGCCTCTCCCAGTATTTGTTTCAGTGAGCCGAAATAAGAACTACAAAAATAGACCGTAAGAGCCAATAGTAATTATCTGTTGTGCGCTTGAAAAAAAAGAACAGTCCATTAACTGTTCTTTTGTTTGTTTGTTTGGGAGCATTTTCTTTCAAACATAGTCCATTGTAGCTTGCATAATTCCCTTTAACCATCTGTTTTCCAACTTATATTTATGATGATGTACGTCATTTTAACTTCAAAGACCATGACATATATCTTACTAAATTAGTTATTTATTATTTTTGTTACAATTATAATAATTTAAACAAATTACAAAAAGTTTTTATGTACGATAGTACCCTTCTTTGATTTTATTTTTGTTTGTGGAAAAAAATATAATATAATTATTACAATACCATCTTATTACAACAACTATATCGCTATTTTGGGCCTGAATGGCCAGTGGCTAATCTGGCGCACGGTACCACAGGTTTCGGGTTCGAGTCCCGGGGTGCCATGCATGTTTGTAGTGGTTCGGAATCCACTTTAAGCCAGTAGGTTTCCTGTCTCCTATGACTGTTGAGCGTTGGGCGCAGAGCTGACAACCTACCCGTAAAAAGAAAAAAAAAACATCTCTCGTCTCGAAATCTACCAGTAGGTAGACGGCAGCGCTTGCCCCACACTGGGCTGTTGCGCCAATGATGATGATATCGCAATTTTAATGAATTTGAAATTTTATTTTTAAATTTTTAACATAATTTTGTAATAAATAATAAACTTCAATTCTTAAAACATGCTGTTACAATTTTAGTATTCACAAAATAAATATTTTACATTTTACAAGCCATAATATAGTAATGGTGGTCCTCACATTTTTGAAGTCAAGGTTCATTTAAAAACCTACAAATGATTGTAGGCGCCCTATATACAATTTTCAGACAAATAACCATCCGCTACTAACGCATCACGGTTTATATGATACTCATTTTGATAGAATACTACTTACAGACGGCAGATTCTCAAAGGACGCAATGAAAAATTTTTTTAACGTGGAAAATCAAATAGACCAGCATTCTAGAACAAACATGAAAGTTACCACACCTAAATCCTCCGAAATTACTAATGTTTGGTGACTGCGCATTATTGATGCCTATTATTGATGTTTGGAGACTTTTATGGGAAGAAAAGAAGTGAAAAGCAACCAGAAAGATTAGTTGTTGTTGTCTTGAAACTACCACTTACAGATGGATGAATCTTAAAAAGGACACAATGAAAAATTTTTTAACGTGGAAAATCAAATAGACCAGCATTCCTAGCAACCAAACATGAAAGTTACCCTCTAATTCCTCGAAATTATTAATGTTTGAGTGACTGCGCATTATTGATGCATATTATTGATGTGTGGAGACTTTTTATGGGAAGAAGAAGTGAAAAGCAACCAGAAAGATTAGTTGTTGTCTTGAAACTCCACTTACAGATGGATGAATCTTAAAGGATGCAATGGAAATTTTTTTTTTAAAATCACATAAAAGTTAACGTTTTTAGCAATTAACCATGAAAGTTTACTACTAATAATTCTCTCGGCATGGATGTTTGTTGCTGGTTTGGAAATCCACATTAAACTGTAGGTCCT
>BPLR01017090.1:0-20391 GCA_021605095.1 Caerostris extrusa | reverse complement strand
TTTTAATTATTTTCATTATTAATTAAACTTACATATTATATTTAACAGACGGTATTTAATATCTTTAATTATATATCTTTAATTATCTAGATTTATTTATTTAAATATAGAAGAAACTTTCTCAATACAATCGTAATGGTATTTTGACAAGAGATTATGTGAATTTAATTATTTAATTTCAAATTTATAGCAATGAATATCTATTTATTAGAAAAGAAATATTATCTAGAAATGTTTTAATTTGTGAGACTTGCTTTGAATGACATCTTGTCTTTTTTTTTTTCCTTTAATGGGACGCAAATATCTAATTTAGTTTCTAAGGTACAATGGAAGATAATAGAGTTATTGACAAATTTAAAAACTGAAAACAGCACATTTGTATTATGTTTCTCTTCTTAGCTAACGTGGATTATTTTTCGAATGGCAACGTATCTAATTTTTCTGAAAATGTCTACAACTCTGTTTCAAAAAACGAGGAGATTTGGGATTTTCAGCATCCCGCCTGGTGAGTTGGATTATTGACGGAATTTTTCAGGGTTTTTTTCTCCTATGATACAGAAATGGAAAATAATACTCTATAAAAGTCCTCCGCGAAGGTACTGACTGCCCTCTTTCTGCAGCAACAAGGAGCAGAAGTCAGACTTCTACCTGCGGTGCTCCATCACAACTGAAGCTGCTTTCTTTCTCTCTTATTTCATGAGACCACACGTGTTCTTGAGTGGGTCTAGATCGGGAGGGGTAAACTACGGCCCACGGGACAACTCCGGCCCTCCGGAAGGTTCTATCCAGCCAGCCCGCGAACAGAATTTTAATTTGCTAGTCCGAGGCAAATTAAAAGAAATATATATTTATATATTATATATCCATCTCCTTTTCTACTTTGATTATCTACGATATCTAGGTCCATTTCAAAGCTTTTAAACTAAAACTTGATATGTTTGCTGGGCAGCTAGCTAATAACGATTTGTCTCATTACCAGAGGTTAAATTCAATACCCTAAGTAAATGAAGAGAAGCTTAAGAATATGAAGATGGCTTGAAAAAACTCTATTTTCAGTTCGAACTCAGATTTCAAGATTTCAGTGCCATTCAAACATAATTGAATATTTTTACCATGCGTTCATCATAAATTGTGAAACAATGAGGTCAGATTTGCAGGTTGAAATAATCGAGTTGTAATCTAACAATCATCTCAAGCAATTGTTTCTAAATATGAGTTTTGCAAATCATTATCGAAAGTAAGTCTCCCAAATTTAATATCTCCCCCAGAAAATCAGTGCTCTGTTTGTTTCATCTTATATACGTGAACAAGTGTTTTCAACTATGAATCGTAGAAAGAATTATTTCAGAAGTAGACTGACAGATGAGCATTTAGCGTCGTTCCTTAGAATCAGTACATCTCACTTTGATCCTCACTAGAAGGAACTTTTAAAAACGAAATCGCGATTTCATTCATCTCATTAACATATTTAAATTGTAATACTTTTATATAGTTTTTAAAATTCTAGAAAAATTTATCTTGCCCGCCAAACTTTTTTTCGATTTTTGGCCCGCGACCGAAAAAGTTTGCCCATCCTGGTCTAGATGGTGCTGTCTACCTAGTGGGATAAAAAACAACATGTCTCTCTCTATATATATACATATATAAAATTTGTAAAGATAGCATTATTAAAAGTTATATAAACAGAAACAATAAAATGTAACATTAAATGTAACTTGTTTTTTTCATAATATAAACAAGTTAACTTATTCACTATTTAATTTTTTTATGTAATTTATTAGTATTACTATTTTTTTTAGCATTGACTTCTGTTAAAAGTTCTATACGTATTATATCTGTTCTATTAAACATATTGATTTCTTGTAGACAAAATTACCTACGTGTATAAAGAAGAAATATTTATTACATACGGTAGCCTACAATAAAAAAGTGATTTGTAATACCAGTTTCGATTACTACGTTAGTAAAATATATTATTTTAAGGAAAAATAATAAATTACATTAAAAATACGTATCTGAAAATGTATGTCACTAAATATTTTTCACCAGTGCAGCTTGAAGCAGCTCGTGTAGCTTGAAGATAGGCTACGAACGCGGAATAACATTACCGCCTCAACGCTAATCCTATTAGACCGGGATCTACAGTTTCAAGTGGAACCCGAACCACTACAAACACCTATGGCACAGCCAGGAATCGAACATGAAACTTGTGGTACCAAACGCCAGACTCGGCGATCAGGCTCCAATGCATATATATATATATATATATATATATATATAATAAATTTTGTAAAAATTGTATAATTGAAAGTTATAATATATTAAACCATAAAATTTAATAACACTAAATATAACTTCCTCTTTTCATTATACATTTACGAAACTGATTCATTAATTAAGTTTTATGTAAATGTAAACCATTCCTTAGTGTTAAAAACTAATAATTCTCTTTTTATATTCCTACTGTTTAAAGTGGATTCCGAACCACTACAAATATCCATGGCACTGCCAAGATTCGAAGTTGAAACCTCTGTCTAGCCACTCGTCCAGTAAAAATTTCCTTTGAGTTAATTATTAATAATTCTATCTATTCTATTCCACATATTCATTGCTTGTAGACAGAAATTAGATATGTGAATAAAAAGAAATTTTTATTACATACAGTAGCATACAAAAAGCTGATTTGTAATACCAGTTTACATTGCTACGTCAGTAAATTACTTTATTTTAATGAAAAACAATAGAAAAGACATAAAATTACGCTGATGCTGATATACTACAGACGCGGAGTCACACTACCCCCCGCAACGCTCTACGATCCTATTAGACCGGGACCGACAGTTTAAAGTGGATTCCGAACCACTACAAACAGCCATGGCACAGTCGGGACTCGAACACGAAACCTGTGGTACCGGGCGCTAGACTCGGCTACCAGGCCCCCAATGCATATATATAGAAGAGAAGATAGATTACATGATTGAAAGCTATAAAAACGGAAAAATAAAATTTAATACCCTAAATGTAACTTCCTTTCTTTTATTATGCCTTTAACAAACTAATTGATTCATTACTTATGTCTTATGCAACAAAAACATTCATTTGTGTTAAATATTAATAATTCTATTTGTTCTGTTCCACATATCCATTGTTTGTAGTCAGAAATTACCTACATGTATAAAGAAGAAATGTTTATTACATACTTTAGCATACAATAAAAAGTTAATTAGAAATAACAGTTTGGTTTACTACATTAATAAAACACGTTCACTTAAAGGAAAAATAGAAATTATATTAAAAATACTTATATATGTATGCTACTATATAATTTTCAACACTGTATTCAACACAATCTATTTGAATAGTTCACGCTATGATTATAAAACAAACCAAACTGAAGACAACCATATTTATGTTAAAAATTAATCATTCGATCACAGCCTGCCTTTTTTTATGCTGGAATTATCGATGTGGATATGATTGAAAAAAAAAAGTCTGTAAAACAATAAATGTAAAATTCATATTTGTTACGAATTATAATATATATTTGTTTGGAATAAATAGATAAATAAATCAAGTTAATAAAACAAACATAAATAAAGAAATGTTTATTTTCCTAATGCAGCCTGCAATACAGAGAAAGTTATATTTATACCATAAGCAAGGGCCGCACTAACGTTACTCCTTTAGCACTACCCAGGGGGCACGTGCAGCTTGAAAATATGTTAAGGACGCGAGTAACACTACACCGCAACTCTCTACGATTCTATTAGACCGGGCCCTACGTTTTAAAGTGGATTCCGAAACACTACAAACACCCATGGCACCGCCGAGATCGAAGCTGAAATCTATTGTACCTAGCGCCAGAGCGCTAGCCTCGGCCAATATGTCCCCAGTGCATATCTATCTATCTCTCTCTCTATATATATATATATTACTTTTGTAAAGGTTTTTACTATTGAAAGTTATAAAAAACAGAAACAGTAACATTTAATAACATTAAAAGTAACTTGCTTTTTCATTCTACATTTAACAAAATAACTGATCCACTATTTAAGTTTAATGTAAATATGAAACATCCATTTGTCTTATATATTAATAATTCTATCTGTTCCATTCCATTTTTTTCATTGCATGTAGATAGTGATTAACTACATGTGTAAAGAAAAAAATATTTATTACCTACGGTAGCATGTAACAAAATGTAATTTGCAATACCAGTTTCGATTACTATGTTAGTAAAATATATTATTATATGGAAAAAATGGAATACTACATTAAAAACACGTATCCCAAAATGTAGTATGTCAATCATTTTGAAACACAGCGTTCAACACAAATTATTTCAATAGTTCACACTACGATTATAAATTAATCAAACGGAAGACAACCATATTTATATTAAAAATTAATCATTCGATCACAGCTTGCTTTTTATATGCTGGAATTACTAACGTGGATATGATTGAAAAAGTTTTCATCACTTCTGGCATTGAGCAACACGAAAAGTGATTTCTCTTCGGGGTTATTGAACATAAAAAGGAAATTGATCGGCGAAACTCATTACTGAAGACTTGTAAGCAAGTCGGAATGATGTGAGTTTCGTCAAATTGTTTTTTTTTTTTGTTGAGTAACTCACAGAATTCCAGAAGAAATATGGCATTTTGTTATTCCTTTGGATTCACAATTCTTTGAGTTATATAGAAAAAAAAATGTTTCTATTAATATTCTAAATAAACCAAAATTTACAAACTTTCACTTCATTCATGAATGAATAAGAATGAATGCACTCACAAATAGCATTAATTCCTATTTATAATGAATATTGTTTTCCATAAATAAATAAATAAATATAGTCAATAAAACAAAAATAAATAAATGTTGTTCTAATGCAGCTGGCGATACAGATACAGTTAATCTTTATGCCATAAAAGGCTGCACTGACGTTACTAATTTAACACGTGTAGCTTGAAGATAAGCTACGGACACCAGCAACACTTCACCCCCAATTCTCTATGACTCTATTTGGCCGAGACCTACGGCTTAAAGTGGGATTGCAAACCCCTACAAACACCCATGGTACAGCCAGCACTCGAACCCCAAACCTGTCGTACGAAGAGCCGGAGCTTCAGCCTCGGCCATCACACCACCAGTGCATATATATACATATCCATGAATATACAAATACACACACATAATATGTATATATATATATATATATATATATATATATATATATATATATATATATATATATATATATATATATATATATATAAAATATATATATATATATATATATATATATATAAATATATATATATATATATATATATATAAATATATATATATATATATATATATATATATATATATATATATATATATATATATATAAACTATATATATATATATATATATATTTGTTAAATAATTCTATCTGTTCTATTCTCCATATTGAAAAACTACCTTTTTGTATAAAGAAGAAGTGTTTATTACATACTGTAGAATGCAATAAAAAGTCAATTTCAAATATCAGTTTGGTTTACTACATTAATAAAATCGTTAATTTAAGGAAAAATAGAAATTATACTAAAAATTCGTTTCCATGTATATCATTGCATAATTTTTGTCACAGGGCATTCAAAACAACTTATTTCAACAGTTCACAGTATGATTATAAATAAATCAAACGAAAGTGAGAATTATTTATATTAAAATTTATCAATCGATCACAGCTTTCTTTTATGTGTTGGAATTATTGACATGGTTGTGAATGAAAAAAGTTTTCATCACTCCTGACATTGAGCAACACAGGAACTGAATTTCATTTTGGGTTATTGAACATAAAAAGGAAATTGATCGGCGAAACTCATTGCTGAAGACTTATAAACAACGTAAAGACTAAAAAAAAGGTAGAACTATGTCAAACAACATTTAATTTAAATTATAATAAATATTATTTGTCATAAATAGATAAATAAATTTTGTTAATAAAACAGGGCCTTAATAGCCGACTGGCTAGCGCTGTGGCGATCGGTTTGACAGGGTTCGAGTCCCGTCGTTGCCATGTATGTTTGTAGTGGTTCGGACTCCTTTATGCAGTAGGTCCCGGTTTAACGGGATCGTAAAGCGTTGCGGGGTATTGTTACTTCGCGTCCATCGTTTATCTTCAAGCTACACGCAACTCTTAGGTAATGCTAAGTGAGTAACGTCGATGCAGCACTGGCCTTAAGGCAGCCAGGACAATTGTCTAAGTGTACACCAGTTGCATTAGAACAAAAAGGAATTAAGAAAACAAACATAAATATATACTACTACACAACATTACTATGCCTAGAGCTGAGTTGCCTTTTTACAATTCGGGAATGATGTGAGTGCGAAGTCTGAGTGGCTCCGTGACGCTCTTACATCATCATAAATGTTATTTATTTTTATGGGATAGGTAGTGTGGTCAACCCTACGATCAACTCTCTGCAGTCATATTAAACCGGGACTTACTGTTTAAATGGATTCCGAACCCCTACAAACATCCACGGCACCGCCGGGACTCGAACACGTCAAGATAGTGATCCCAATATGATTATAAATAAATCAAACGGAAGACAAACATATTCATATTAAAAATTAATCGTTCCATCACAGCTTGCCTTTTTTTATGTGCTGGAATTAACGGCGTGGATATGATTGAAAAGTTTTCGTTACTCATGACATTGAGCAACATGAAAACTGATTTCTCTTTCTGAGTTATTGAACATAAAAGGAAATTGATCGAAGGGACTCATTTCTGAAGATTGTAAACAAGTTCTGAATGAAGTGTGTTTCGTCAAATTGTTTTTCTTTCTGTTGAGTAGCTCATAGAATTCTTGAAGAAATATTATTATTTCTTTTATTTCCTTTTTTTTGTTATATACGAAAAAAAAAGTGTGTTTATTAATATTCTAAATAAGCGTAAATTTACAATTTTTTTCTTGAATCATGAAAGAAAAAGACTGAATGCGTTGAAAACAACATTTATTCTGCATTATAATAAATATTGTTTTCCATAAATAAATAAATAAATATAATTAATAAAACAAACATAAAATAAAGATTACTACTACTGCTACACCTCATCAATGTGACTAGAGCTGAGTTGCCCCTTTACAGTTTGGGAATTATGGTGTATATGGTAGGGGGATGGATATGATTGGGCTTTGTGACGCTCTACGTTCATATGAGTTTGGGACATACGGCTTGAAGTCGGTGGGCTGTTCGTGGTAGGCACGAGTCCCACCGATGTTCCTTCCTCAACTTTCTAATTGGTAGTGGACTGAATAGTCCTAGGTATGTCTGTGAGTTGTGAAGAAATGAAAATAAAATTACATTCCAGCTTACAGATTTATCATGCCCAAGTTGGCGTAGAAACGGATTATGCAACACTTTCCATGTTATTTATATCAAAATTTCTGCTTTTCTATTTCTTACAAATAATTCTTATATAAAATATTAAAAAAAAAAAAAATAATAATAAAATATTTTACAAAATATATAACTAATATTTCTTACATAAATTCAAGAAAAGGGCTGATATGCATTAAAAATGATCTATCATGCCAGCATTAAATGTTAAACAGCTTTTACCTGTCTTACAAATAATAGTAATTAATGAAATATATTTATGTAATAAACAATGTACTGATGTTGTTACTATCAATTTACTATTGATGTCATTAACTCTATATTGAAGATGCAATTACCAATATACTGATTTTGCTGTTTCTTATGCCACTTGGTAGACAGCAATATCTAGACCAAGTTCAAAAACTCGTGTGGTCTCATGGTAGAAGGAAAGGGGTAGTGGCAACTTCTGTTGTGATGGAGCACACGTAGGTAGGTTCCGTGACTTGGTCCCGTGATGCTGACTTTTTACGGGGTAGGTTTTTTAGCCCAATGTTCAATGTTCTACAGTCATATTAGGCCAGAACCTATGGCTTAAAGTGGATTCCGAACGACTACAAACATACATGGCATCGCTGAGATTCGAACCCTGCGGCACAGACCGCCGGAGCGCTTGTAAAGCAGCCATCAGACCTTATCAACTCTGCCATCATTAGAATTACAATATACTAATGATGTAAATAACAATATACTAATAATTTTAATAACAATATATTGTTTGGTTTGGTTTGATTTGTCGCTCTACGGTCATCTTGTGCGCACGAGAGGGCTGGTGCAGACCGGACCTACAGCTTAAAGTAGATTCCGAACCTCTCACAAACTTCCATGTCACCGCCAGGATTTAAACTTGAAGCCTGTGATACCAAAAGGCAAGAGTCCCAGCCACTTTGCTATCAGGCAGCACAATGTACTGATGAGATGAAAAAATCACCTAATCTAAATAACAATTTTTGGAAGAGGTAAAAAACTTTTGATGATGTAAATAACGATATACTGATGATGTAAATAATAACTTTCATATAATTTGTCTGAGAAAAATTGTAAAAACAATATGAAACAATTTTCAACGCTTTCTTCCTTTTTTGTGTACATTTCATTTCAGTATTCCATCAGAGAAATTTGTTACCCATTTTCATCACATTTTTGGCGAGTTAATGCATCCACAAAACATAAATATCAAAATTAAACATGGAATGTTTTTATTTAAACATGAACCTTTTTTTTTTTTTTTAAATTTGAGCGATATATTCAAGATATATTAATTATGTAATATTCAATCTCTGTACGAGCTTGATTGGAAAAGAAAAATTTTGTAGACGCATCCATATTTTTAAAAACTCTCAACGTTTATTCTAAATTAAACCTCATACTATCTTGCTCAATTATTAATGAATTGAAGAGCTTATAAAACTATTAATATTTAATCAGAATTCTATTAAAATAGATTGCAGTTTAATAAGTAATTTGCAGATTTCATTTGTAGTTGCTTGATTAAAAATGCATACATATTTATGTGTTTGCTCTTTTTAAAGTGAGTGTTTCCATAAATACTGAATAATTCGCAATGTTAAAAATAACTTATTTTAATAATTATAGGTATTTCGGTTTCAGAAAAGCCTTTTTTAATTCCTAGATATAAAATTAAACATAGAAATATAAAACGCATTTCCTCTTGATAAATATTAGAATATTCCCTTTAATTAAATATTTTTACGGACAACTATATTTATTGATGAATTTTATAGTAAAAAATTATTTCCAAAAGCTTCAGGTGAGATTTGAATTGGTTATTTTTAAAATGGGTGTTATTTTTTATTTTTTTTGTACGAAGAGTACGTTGAATGTGAAAGTACATTAAATTACGAAGATGTTTTAATTGGTGGAAACGATGGAAAATCATTTTCTGAAAGAATATGAATAATGTAATGGTTAAATTTCTAAAACAAAAGTAATATCGGTTTTAATTTACAGAAATATGAGATACATATTGGCTTGTCTCTAAAGAGTTACCATTGTCTTGCAAAGAGCGAATTGCTGGTTATCGGCTAAATAACTTTAAACGTCTTAAAGAAAAGTAACATCGGTTCAACTTCTTGAAGAAAAGTAACGTTAAACTTCAAAAATTGGTTTTAATTTACAGAAACTTAAGATAGATATCAGTTTATCTCTAAACAGACTTTCCATTTTCATGCATGGAATTGTCTGTTGTGCATTGACTAAACTTCTTTAAGAAAAGTTACATCGGTTTTAACTTACAGATACATGAGATAGATATCAGCTGTCTATAAAGTGTTACTGTTGACAAGTACAGAGCGATTTTCTTTTCAGGCATCGATTAAATTTCTTAAGGAAAGTTACTTCGGTTTTAAATTACAGACACATGAGATAGATATCAGCTGTCTATAAAGTGTTACTGTTGACAAGTACAGAGCGATTTTCTTTTTCAGGCATCGATTAAATTTCTTAAAGGAAAGTTACATCGGTTTTAACTTACAGAAACATGAGATAGATATCAGTTTATCTCTAAATACAGTTACCATTGTCATGTATAGAGTGACTTCTGGACATTGGTTGAGCTCCTTAAAGAAACGTAACGTCGGTTTTAACCTACAGAATAATCATATACCATTATCATAGCCATCATTGTTACCATAGTTACCATTGTAATGTATAGAGTAATCGGTCATCGCTTTAATCTGCAGAAAAATATAAACCATTGTAATATTTACCCTCGTATTAGAGTGATCTGCTGGACATTGGCTAAACTTCTTAAAGGAAAGTATGATTGGTTTTATCTACACATCAGTTGAAACTTTCACAATTCACCGATGAAAACAATTTTCAACATTTTCTTCCTTTTTTTTTTTTTTGTTTACAATACATTTCATTACCGCATGAGAGAAATCTATAACACTTTTTGGCCGTATAATCCATCCACAAAACACAGGTATCTAAATTAAACGAGAAATATTTTATTTAAACATGAAAATTTAAAAAAAAATTATGAACGATATATTTTAAACGGGAGAAAATCATGCATATGCAGCCGAATATTAATTATGTAATATTCAATTCCTATATAAACTTAATTGGAAAAGAAAAAATTTGTAGACGTATCCAGATTTTTTTAAATCACGCATCGTTTATTCTGAATTAAACCTCATACAATCCTACTTAATTATTGATGAATTGAAAAGCTTATAAAACTATTTATATCAGAATTCTATTAAAATAGATTGCAGTTGAATAATTAATTTACAGATTTCCAGTCGTAGTTGCTTAATAAAAAAAAAATGCATCAATATTTATGTGTTGGTTCTTGTTAAAATGAGTATTTTCATAAATATTGAATAATTCGCAATGTTAAATATAACTTATTTTAATTATTAAAGATATGCAGGTTTCATAAAAGTTTTTTTTAATTATTAGATACATGATTATTTTTAGAATTATAAAACGCATTTTCTCTTGATAAATATTAAAATGTTCCCTTTAATTAAATATTTTTATGGACAACTGTATTTAGCGAAAATTTTATAGTTAAAAAAAAAAAAAAAGCTTGAGATAATATTTGAATTGGTTAATTTTAAGAAGTGTGCTGCTTTTTATTATATAATTTATTTTATTATGTCTGTAGTACATTAAATGAGAAAATGCACTAAATTACTAAAATGTTTTAATTAGTGAAAGTTCACAAAGAATGCGAATAATTATATAATTAAATTTCTTAAAGGAAAGTAACATCGATTTTAAATGAAACACGAGATAATTAGCTAGCCTTTAAATTTCAGGTTCGAATCCTGAAATGTTTGGTAGGGGTTTGGAATCCACGTTAAACCTGTAGGTCCCCTCTAATTAGTCCAAAGTGTGCACAAGAAGACCGTAGATCCACAAACCAAACCAAAATCTTCATTTACTCAACAGCCCCATGGTGGGCCAATGCCGCCTGCCATGCTGGCAGATTTTGAGAAAGATGTTTTGCCTTTTTTACGATGTAGGGTGGTCAGTCCTACGACTATCACTTTATAACAGGGATGGGCCAACTACGGCCCGATGGCCCTCTGGAAGTTCTATCCGTCCCGTGGATAGAATTTTAATTTGCCGCGCCGAGGCAAATTAACACAAATATATATTATATATCCATCTCCTTTTCTACTTTGATTAAATATTTTTTTTTTTTTTCCTTTTTTTCAATGGACTGATGATCTTTTCACTTTCTCTATTTTTGTTTTACAAAACATAAATCGACGGAAATAGCAAGCACAGACAGCTTTAAATAAGTGTTATAAGCAGAAGTTCTTTCTTAGTTATAGCTGTAGATTGGCATCAACGAGCGTTATCTCTTTCTCGAAAAGCAGACATATGGGAATCAATATAGGTGAATTTGACCTCCCATGTGGCAGACTGCGCATTTTAAGCTCCAGCCAGGGCGCGAGTTCTAATATTATTGATTGCGTATGGAAAGATTGAGGACATATAGCATCATTGTGCATAGCGGTGAAATTATTAAAAAGTATAGCGTAGCTAGTGCTTGTTTGGGTTATTCGTAAAATATTTCAACCCCAAAATCGCAATTTCATTCATCTAATTAACGTATTAAAATTGTAATACTTGTATATTGTTTTTAAAATTTTAGAAAAATTTATCTTTGGCCCGCCAAACTTTTTTTTTTTTCGATTTTTGGCCCGCGACCGAAAAAAAGTTTGCCCATCAATGCTCTATAATCATATTAGACGAAGACCTACGGTTTAAAGTGGATGTGAAACCATTAAAGGCATCCATGGCACCAAGCGCCAGACCACTAGTCCCTCGGCTATCAGGACCCAAAGATTTACTATTACTATATACAATTAAATTTTTATGTGGGTTTTTATCGTTATAAACAACACTTCTCAAAATATATTTAACAGTTTTTTTAAAAGCAAGAAAGAAACACTATCAAAGATTAATTTTTTTTTATCAAAAACGGCATCGTATTTGATAATGTGCCAAGAAAGCAATTATGCAAATTATTACTTTGATAAAATATTTCACGAAAGCGATTTTCTCTGTAAAGTGATTAAATTAATGCTTCTAATTGTTCATTTTCTGATATGGATAACATAAAATTATACATTTTTGAATTTATTGTCAAATGTGCAGCTGGATTGTTTAAAACAAAACAAATGACGCAGAAAAAATTGAGAAAGAACGGATGTTTTCCATAAAACGTTAATCGCATCACATTTCTATTTACAAAGTGTAATATTCCCCAAAAAATGTTATTTTTAATGAAATCTTTTGACACACATCGTTAAGGTCCTTTAAATAACAAAAACAAACAAAACGCATTAACAAAAACCTCTTGAAAAATGAAACCACAGTAAGTTTGCGCGGGGTATAAAGAATGAAGTAACATAAAATGCGACTTGCAAATGAGTTGAAATTATTCAAAGCAAAAAATATTAAAAAAACTAACACAAAGACGTATTTTGAATCCATTTATGTTTGTTGGCAAACATGGACCCTAATATCTCTCGTAACAAGAGTTTTTAAAATCTTTTCCAACGCTCTAAAAACATGAGATTTTATTCAGATGGTCTTTTCTTTCTAAATGCCTTTTTCAGATACATTTTTCAACTTTTTTTCATGGATTTCTGTAGTTATTTCTTTTTAAACCTCAGAAAAAATCCCGATCTCATTTGACATTTTCTAGAAATGCGTCAAATATTCTTAAAGATTTTCTCACTCATTTTGAAAACTGATAAAATCGCTCCAATTTTTCTGAAAAAGCTCAAAAACTTCAGTTAAACATTCAGTAGGCAAAGTTTAGGTATATTTAGTTATTTAGTCGTAAGACCGGGGCCTACGTTTAAAAATTCTATTCCATTACCGCAAAAAAATAGTATTATGAATTGAGATAGCTGTTTAAACTGGACATCTATGTTTATGTTAAAAATTATATTTTTCTTTTATTTAATTTTCTTTTATTTATAAAATGTTATTCGATCAAACATAAACTTAGCAGTCAAAGACAACATTAAATAAAACACACTAAAAAAATTTTTTATAAATATTTTTTTATAAATAAAAGCATTCTCATTTGATAATGCGCCAAAAAATGGTATTTTCTTGAGATACGGTGTAAATTGAGATATCTATAAATATTTCAAAAGCGATTTTATCTTTGGGTTTAAATTAATGCCGTATTGTTTTTTCAATTATGGATAACGATTTGTTGTTTTAAAATTTTCCAGTTTGGGGGTGTTTAAAAAAACATATGAATATGAAAAAAAGACTCAGAAAGAATGGATGTTTCAAAGCAGAAATAATAAAAAACTTAATCACATATATTTGAATCCATTTATGTTTGTTGGCAAACATGGGCCCAAAAATCTTTGTAAGAAATTTTTGAAAAGTCATAAGGCTCTATAAATAACATTTGATGAAAGTGCCTGATGGCCAGAAAATACTTGACACTCAGTAACGTTTTGGGTTCGTTTGCGTTTCCACGGATGTCTGTAGAATATAAATCCACTTTAAATCAGGTCCCGATCTCATTTGATTGCAGAAGGTCAGAAACCCAAACAGAACTTCTCTCAAAGACATCATTTGAAACTGTATGTTTGGGCAAACATGGTCAAGGCATTATTACTGTACCTTTAACCGAGTTTTTTAAAGTCTTTTCACAAGGGGGATGTAGTATATGAGTTTTATTACCGGACCTTCTTTTTCGTTTCTAAATGCCTTCCAAACCACTCTTTATCCACGGCACTGAATGTTTAACGTTTTTCACTTGGTTAAAGTAAGAAAAATTTATTATTACTTAACATTTTTAGAAATTTTTATGTGGTTTTTATCTTTATGAAACAATAGAAATAAATTTAGCAGTTTTTCTGAAAACAAAAATGAAACACACTATCAAAGTTTCAGGTATATTTTTTTTAGATAAAAAAAGTGAAAACATTATATTTGATTATGGGCAAAAATATTTTCTTCGATTATTATATAGATAAACTATTTTTGAGAAAGTGATTTATGTCCATGTTAAAAATTATATTTTCTGTCTAATTTTTTTTCTTTAACAGAATATAATGTTATTTTTAAAATTATTGCCAAATATGCTCAAAACAAAACAAATGGCGTAAAAAAGACTTCAAAGCAAAATTTCAAAAACGTTAATCACATCATATTTTTATTTATATAAAAGCAATATTCCCCAAAAAATGGTGATTTGTAATGAAATACTCTGTAAAAGTTTTAAGGTCCTTTAAATAAAAAAACAAAAAAATTTTTTGTTTGTTTAACAAAAAATACTTTAAAAATGAAACGATTCTACGTTTTTATGTTTTCGTATAAAGAATGTAGGAATATAAAATGCGACTTGCAAATGAGTTGAAATTATTCAAAGCAGAAATAATAGCAAAAACTAACTCAAAGATATATTTGAATCCATTTATGTTTGTTGGCAAACATGGACCCTAATATCTCTCGTACGAAGAGTTTTTAAAGTCTTTTCACAAGAGTAAAAAATGAGTTTTTATTCCAGATTCTTTTCTTTCTAAATGCCTTTTCAGACACATTCTTTCAACCATTTTTTTTTTTATGCTTTAAAGTAAGAAAAAAATTTGGTTAGATATTTAACATTTTTCTAGAAATGTGTAAAAATATTTTTAAAGATTTTTATCATTTGTGAAACTAGATAAAATCTTCCAAACTTTCTGAAAACCTCAAAAAACCATTCAAAAAAGAAAATTCAAGCAAAATTTCAAATCGAGTTAAATATTTGTTTATTTAGGTAGTGAAAACATTCTATTGATTATAGGAAAAAAATGGTATAATGTATTGAGATACGGTGTAAATTGAGCGATCAATAGCATTGTTAAAATTTTATTTTTTGTGTTTATTTAATGTAGTATTGTTCATGTAATGTAATTCTATCAAATATATGCTTTTGTTTGCATATAAAATATTTTTATTCTGTAAGATACTTTATTTCGAAAGTTGAAAATAGGAAAAAAAATGTTTTCTTTTTATTTATTTGAAAATAAGTATTGAAATTTTTTATAATTTTTGAAACTATTGGAATTCTTATAATTCTTGAAACTATTGAAATTCTTAAAATCCTGAATTTATTAATAATTAAACGCATAGTTACTACAAGGTAATACATATATACTTTATTTATTTTGAATAAATTGTATATTTTCAATGAATTATTTTTAAATTTCATTGGGTCTCGTATTAAGTTTCTTTCACACAAGATAAGTTTAATCATTAATTTTTAATTTTAACCATCAAACATTGGAGTTCTTAAATTAAATGTAAAACAAAGAATCTGAAAATCATTTCACACGATATTAACTTAAATCTGTCAGGTTTTAAAAAAAAAGTTATGCCCATTCTTTCCCGATTAAGTTAAAACTTAGTTAAGAAAAAAGCAGTGTATCCAAAAACGTTCCTTAAGTGTTTAAAAAAAAATTATTACACAAGCAAATTGAAAAACGAATAAGTAAAAGTTATTATAAAAGTAAATTTATATATATTTAATTTTATTTTCATTCATTTAATTTTAATTTAATTTGTAATCGCTTGTTTCTTATAGGTGGCAACAGCTATTTCAGCCCATCACTTACGCCTTCTGTGTAAAGTGAATGAACTTCTTCCTCAGAAGTAGACAAGAACTATTCTGGTGAGATTTAATATTATGTTCTTTCTTTTTTATTATTATCTTTTTGATGTTTTTCGCAGATGTAACTAAAAACTCAATAAATGATTGTTATATAAAAAATGGCCCATCATAATTAACTCTATTTCCCGCATTTCAAAAATTTAATTTAATACATCTCTATATGGACACAATTAGTTACACGAAATATGCCTAGATGGCGCTCAACCTTCACAATTTAGCAAACCGTATCTTGTTAAGATACGATTTGCTAAATTGTGCCTTTGTAATCTTGAGAAAATTATACCGATAATTACGAAATTTTCATGCGTAAAAATCCAAATTAACTGAACAAACATGAAACAGAATACGAATTTTCACGTCTTGTAAGATACGGTTTGCTAAATTGGGTTTAGTAATCTTGAGATAATTATACTGATAATTACAAAATTTTCACATGTAAAAATTCAGATTAACTGAACAAACATGAAATAGAATACGAATTTTCACGTCTTGTAAAATACGGTTTGCTAAATTGGGATTTAGTAATCTTGAGATAATTATACTTATAATTATGAAATTTTCATGTAAAAATCCAGATTAATTGAACAAACATGAAACACAATACGAATTTTCACATCTTGTAAGATTTTCAAATTGGGCTTTAGTAATCTTGAGAAATTTATACTGATAATTACAAAATTTTCACATGTAAAAAATCCAGATTAACTGAACAAACATGAAACAGAATACGAATTTTCACATCTTGTAAGATATGGTTTACAAAAATTGGGCCTCAGTAATCTTGAGTAAATTATATGGAGAATTACAAAATTTTCATGTTTAAAAATTAAGATTAGCTGCCAAAAATGCTACAGAATACAATTTTTCACATTTTGTTAAGATACGGGTTGCTAAATTGGCCTTAGTAATCAAGAAAATTAGTTTTTGAAGACTTTCTTACTTTACCATTGTCGAAATTTTCTTTTCTTCTTTAAGTGAGCTAAATTGGAAAACAATTTATCGTAAGTAAGAAAAAAATTATACTGATGGTTACCAAACTTTCACGTGTAAAAATTCAGATTAACTGAACAAGCACGATTCAGAATATGAATTTTTACATCTTGTTAATATACACTTTGCTAAATTGTGCCTTAGTAATCTTGAGTAAATTATATGGAGAATTATCAAACTTTCACATGTAAAAATTCAGATTAACTGAACAAACATGCTACAGAATACGAATTTTCACTTCTTGTTAAGATGCGGTTTATTAAATTGGGCCTTAGTAATCGAGTAAATTAGTTTTTGAAGACTTTCTTACTACCATTGTCGAAATTTTCTTTTCTTCTTTAAGTGAGCTAAATTGGAAAAACAATTTATCGTAAGTAAGAAAAGAAATTATACTGATGGTTACCAAACTTTCACGTGTAAAAATTCAGATTAACTGAACAAGCACGATTCAGAATATGAATTTTTTACATCTTGTTAATATACGCTTTGCTAAATTGTGCCTTAGTAATCTTGAGTAAATTATATGGAGAATACAAACTTTCATGTAAAAATTCAGATTAACTGAACAAACATGCTACAGAATACGAATTTTCACTTCTTGTTAAGATGCGGTTTATTAAATTGGGCCTTAGTAATCGAGTAAATTAGTTTTTGAAGACTTTCTTACTTACCATTATAGAAACTTTTTTCCTTCTTTAAGTGAGTTAAATTGCAAAAACAATTTATCGTAAATAAATTATACTGATGATTATCAAATTTTCGCTTGTAAAAATTCAGATTAACTAAACAAATAAGCTACAGAATATGAATTTTCCCATCTTGTAAGATATGGTTTGCTAAATTGTGCCTTAGTAATTTTGAGTAAGTTATATGGAGAATTACCAAATTTTCACATGTAAGAATTCAGTTTAATTGAACAGTAATGCTACATAATACGAATTATTAAATTGGGCCTTAGTAATCGAGAAAATTAGTCTTTTGAAGACTTTCTTACTTACCACTGTTGAAACCTTTTTCCTTCTTTAAGTGAGCTAAATTGGAAAAACAGTTTATCGTAAGAAAGAAAGATGTTATACTGATAATTACCAAATTATCATGTGTAAAAATCAGATTAACTGAACAAACAAGCTACAGAATATGAATTTTTACATCTTGTTAAGATACGGTTTGCTAAATTGTGCCTCAGTAATCTTGAGAAAATTAGTTTTTCTGAAGACTTTTTACTTACCATTGTTGAAACTTTTCCCTTCTTTAAGTGAGCTAATTTGGAAAAGCAATTTATCGTGCGATACTGATAGCACATCGTTCCTTTATTCTTTTTACGGTTGGTTTCGTTTTTGTGTGTCCCGAGGGAAAAGTTTAAATCAATTCCAAAGCAATACACGATGAAGCCAAGCGTAAAAAACGAACTTATAGCTCCAGGGTTGATAAGAATTTCCCAGAACAAATATTTTGAATTCTTTGAAGTCAGGAAACTGTCATCTGACCTTTTAAACCATCAAAGAGAACATAGTTCAACAAAGGCCTTTCAAGATAAGTAACTTACAGGGCTACTGATTTATTCGGTTAATTACTTTTTTAAAAGAAGGAAAATAACTGCTTCTAATCAAAAATATTTTTAAGTATTTTATGTCTTTGTTTATATATATACTTAAATTTTGTCTTTTGTAGCAGCCTTTTTGCAAAACAAATTATACTGTTCTATCTTTCTCATCAATAAATATGATGACACAGGGAAGTTTCCTTTTTAATTTTTATTTTACCATAAATAAATAGTCTTTTCAAGTCAAGATTAAAGTTCAAACATCTTGAAAAAATCATTATATAATAACTTTTGAGAAGAAAAGAAAATAACTATTTCTAATTAAAAATATTTTAAGCATTTTTATATCTTTGTTTATACTGCCATTTGACCTTTTAAGCTATCAACGAGAACATAGTTCAGCAATGGTCTTTTGAGATAAGTAACCTACAAGACTACTATTTATTTGGTTAATTACTTTCTGAAAAAGTCATCTGACCTTTTAAGCTATCAAAGAAGAGAACATAGTTCAGCAAAAGGTCTTTGACATAAATAACATAGAGGATTTTATTTACTTTGTTAATTGCCTTTTTGGGAAATAACTATGTCAATCAAAGAATATTTTAAGTATTTTTATATCTTTTTGTTTATACTGCCATTTGAAGAGATTTAAGCTATCGGCTCACTAGTTCAGAGAGCAAAAAGGCCTGTCAAGATAAATAACTAGGGCTACTACTCTGTTTAAGTTAGTACTGTGAAAAAAAGTCATCTGACCTTTAAACTATCAAGAGAACCTGGTTGAACAGTCGTATTTTGAGGTAAGTAACATACAAGACTTTATTTGGTTAATTACTTTTGAAAAATAGTCATCTGACCTTTTTAAGCTATAAAAAAGAGAACATAGTTCAAAGCAAAGGTCTTTGACATAAATAACATAGAGGGGTACCATTTAATTTGTTAATTACTTTTGAACAGAAAAAAAAATAACTATGTCGAATCAAGAATATTTTAAGTATTTTTATTTCTTTTGTTTATACTGTCATTTGAAGATTCTGTTATCACGGAGAACATAGTTCAACAAAGGGCTTTCAGATAAGTAACTTAGAGCTACTATATTCGGTTAATTACTTTTTGAAAAGAAAATAATTTCTAATCAAGAATATTTAAAGTATTTTTATGTCTTTGTTTATATATATTTAAATTTTGTCTTTGTACCTTCCCTTTTTTCAAAACAAATTATACTGCTTTAGCTTTCATCAATAAATATGATGACATAGGATTTTTTTATTTTACCATAAATTAATAATCTTTTGGAAGTCAAGATTAAAGCTCAAACATTTGAAAATCATTGCATATTGCAAATTATCATATTAGAAATCTTATTTTCTTTTCATAAAATGAAAAGACAAAATATGAGTAAAGAAATATAATGGCTTCAATTGTCATTCAGAACTATTTACGTTGTCATTTAAAATTATAACGGACAATTATGGACTGAATGGCAGACACAAATAAGGAAAGAAATTATATTATTTTAATTATATTATTAATTTTATTTATTTTATTAATTTGATAATTAATAAAATAACAATAAAGAAATTATTTATATTATTAAATTATCAAATTTTATCAGTAAAAATTCAGATTTGCTGAACAAGCATTCTATAAAAGTCAAATCTTTACATCTTTCAAATAATGGATTGCTAATTAGTAGCAACACACATATTGAAAAATTATTGTATATAACAAATCAACATCAAGAATATTTTAA